>PVHP010044659.1:0-13998 GCA_004024765.1 Zapus hudsonius | reverse complement strand
ACGATGACATGAGCAGAGGGGTAGACATCACCTCTGCCACAGCACTGCAAACAGCGGCAGGAAGGTGTGCCAAACACTGGCAAGGGGAAGCTGGCTTATAACCCCCATAAGCCCACCCCCAACAACACAGCTTCATCAAAGTAGTAAAACCCAAACTGCCATCAGCTGAGGATCGATCTATCAGAACACATTCATTTGTTTGTGGGGGACACCTGGACCAAACCATGACATTCCGCCTGGCCCCTACAAACTAATAATCATTCAAGATATAAACACAATATGTTCAGCTCAACTCTTAAGTCCCCGCAGCTTTCAACTGAGCCATAATACCAAAAATAAACCCAAAATGGCACAGAACATTCACAATGCAAAACATGAGGCACAGCAAAAACAGGTTGACCAATACAAGATTTAAAACAAACAGGGCACCATCAATCTCTAACTCCAAGCTCAATGATTCTTAACCAATAACACAAGTCTCTTGGAGATTAAATTCCGCCCCTCCAGCTTGGCTACTCACAGCCCGGGAACACATCATCGGGTGCTGGCAGCTTGCCTTGGCACCCATCCATATTCCTGGAATTCTTTGGGTCTCCATTTTAACCCACAGTTCATCCTCATGGCTCCATCGGGCTCCATGCAGGCAATCTAGCACACCTGCTTCACATACCGATGGCCATTTTTCAAAAACAAAACTGGGTTGCAAATCCAATGACCCTCTCTTTCTAACTAATCTCCATTCCACAGTACCAGGTGGGCTACCAACTTGTTAATCCAGGGGGGATCAAAGCATTCAGGCCCCTTACTTCAGAGTCCGCATTCTTCCTGTTGTTCCAGTGCAGACCAGCTGGCTGAATCTCAATGGTTTTCATCTCTCAATCAATTGCAGGTGAATGGGCAGCAGTTTCAACCCAAAGATCTTTCTTTCTGTGCCATCTCCATCTGCTCACGCCAGTCCACCTTTACGTCAAGCAACCCTGCACAGGTTCCCAGGACATAGGCAGGCAGAACTCAGTAAGCCTCTCACGCAAACTGCTTCTGGCACAGTCCTGACAAAGTTCTTTCTCACCCAAACCTCACAGCCCATAGCTCTCATTACATTCAGGTCTTTCAACTCTGACCAGAATGATCCAATACGCTGTACTTACAGCACTGCAAGGCATCTCTTAGGCCAAGATTTCAAATCCTTCCATATTCCTCCTGTAGATCACTTCCAGATGACCAAAGCCACAAGATGAGGGTTCTAGCAGCAACAGATGACCCCACATCCTGGTACCAAAACTATTGTGGTCAGCTTTCTAGTTGCTGTGCAGGAAGAACCCAAGCAAAAGCGGCTTATGGAGGAATGGGTTTATTTGGCTTACGGACTGGGTGGGGGGGGAAGACTCCATTCTGGCAGGGAAAACGATGGCATGAACAGAGGGCTGGACATCACCTCTGCCACAGCACTGCAAACAATGGCAGGAAGGTGTGCCAAATACTGGCAAGGGGAAGCTGGTTTATAACCCCATAAGCCCGCCCCCAACAACACAGCTTCATCGAGGTTGTAAAACCCAAACTGCCATCAGCTGAGGATCGATCTATCAGAACACATTCATTTATTTGTGGGGGACACCTGGATCAAACCATGACAACATACGTGACAATTCTCTAATAATATCTCTGGACAAAGCAAAGCTCAATATATCTCTTCCCAAGTAGAATGGTTTCTGACAGATTTTGGTACCATCTATAGGCTAGGGAGAAGAAAAAATATATACAAGGTTTGGACTCTACCTTTAGTGTTTTTGTTTTGTTTTGTTTACCACCTTAGCCATATACAAAGCTATACAACAGACCTGAGGCTCCTTTTTTTGAGGGTCTTGCTTAGGGTAGCCTTGAACTGACTATGTAGCTCAGGCTGACCTCCAATTTGAACATTCTACTTCAACCTCCTTTAAGGCTAGGATTATAAGAATGAGGCATGCCCAAAGTCCTCACGTTTCACTCTGGTGAAGCATTCACATCATTATCACAGTCATGTTCTTTATCCAGCAAAAAAAAAAAAAAAAAAAAAACGGGCGTGGTGGCAAGCACCTTTAATCCCAGCACTCTGGAGGCAGAGGTAGGAGGATTGCCATGAGTTCAAGGCCACCCTGAGACTACACAGTGTATTCCAGATCAGCCTGGACTACAGCAAGACTCTACCTCGAAAAACTAAATAAATAAATAAATAAAAATTGATGACTACTGTTTAATAAGAATTAATGACCCGACCTGCGGGCCTAGTCAATGAGGGTCACGAGGGGGAACCTAGCCTGGATGAGTGGGAAAGAACGGGAGCGAGAGATGAGACCAAGACAGGAGTCTGATCAAGGTCTGTTTATTGCAGGCAACAGGCAAATTTATATGCTAAGAACAAGGAGGCAGCTGCAAGTTTCACTTTGCACAATACTTTGCACAATAGTATAAGTTTTTCGAACACTGTTGCCATAGGCAGTCACAGTGGCCTGGTATTATTGTAATTAGCTGCAAATGACTGGTTTTGGGAATCACATAACATTGCTAGATTTCCGCATAGCTCAGGGTCCACAGTGGGGCAGTGCCTCAGACCCTGACAAATTAATCCTCCCATTTTAAATGAGGTTAACTTGGGACAGGCATGGTGGTGCAGCCCTGTAATCCCAGTACTCTAGAACTCTGGAGGGAGTACTTGAGTTTGAGACCAGGCTAAACTACATATCAAGACCCAGTTTCAAAATAAAAACTAAGAGCTAGGGGATGGAGATCAGTGGTGGGGTGCTTGCCAAGTATGTATAAGGCCCCGAGTTCAATTCCTAAGCAAATAAATAAGTAAAAGTTAAGAAGTTAACTTGGATATAGAGGCACCAAGTAATTATACCAAACTGTCAGATTAATGTGAACTCTTGTTACTGACATCCTTAATTTTTTTTTCTTTTGTTCTTGACATTGTTAATTTCCTTTAAGTCTTATTACCTCAGTGGACTTCAAACTATCCCTATCTTTAAACGGGGGGGGGGGGGAGGAATCTAGACAAGCCACCTTTCCATGCCTGCAATTTATGAACCCACATTCCATACTGACCAAAATAGACTCCCAAAGCCATGTGTGCCTATCATCCCCAGCATTCAGAAGGCTAAAGGAAGAGGATTGAAAGTTCAAAGCCCTTCAACTAGTCATCATTTATCAATGGCATCTGATTCACACTGATAATAAAGGAAACAAAACTCTGGGCTCTCGACCAAGCCTTGCCATTCATAATTTCAGAATCTACCAGTACTCACCTTATCCTAAATGAAAACCACAGGTGTCTGGGCTATCAAAAGGAGCTGGGCAAGCCAGTGGCAAGTCCCCCACCCCTAAGACTCAGAAAAACTGAGAGGTGGGACCTTACTGGAAAAGTCTAAGGTACCCAAGTTTCCTTGGTCTATTGCTTATTTCCAGTCCCCAGATGCTTAGCATGAAAAGCAACCCAATAATCAGGCAATTCAGCAGTGGTCCAATACCCAGGCCATCAATTTTCATCATTAAATGCTGGTAGTATCAGCTAAAGCTGCTGGGTTTCCTATTACTCCATGAGAAGTATGTAGGCAACCCTCAACTTAACCTCAGGAAAACCAAGGAGCAGTTTCCCAGGGCTCATTTTTACTGTGTCACCTACCATCAGCAAAATATTATCTGTTCTCTATTCTATTAGTGGCCATGAAAACCAGACAGAAAGCTCTCTTACCATAGGAGGGGAAATCTGGTACCTAGCTTTGGGGAGAGGAGGGAAAGCAGAAGCCTTGATGGGTATGAACCATCTCTTTATTGGAGGAACTAAATCAGCCATTTACTAGAGCAAGAGCTACACAGGCAGAAGCAGCTGCTGCCACTTGCAGTAACTTGTTAAAGCCCAGAGGGACAAGGGTAGAAAAAGGAATGTGTACCCACCCTAACTAGGAAGTAAATGTAAAAATTTATACTTACACCGTGAAATGCCTGCACTACAATTCAAAGAATAGGGCTGCAGTTGGTAGTGCCCATCTCTGAAAACAGCCATCTCCCATCCAGCTCTTCCAAACTAAGTTACCTCAACTTCCAGCTCCCTCACCAACCCTATTTTCTCTTGAGGTCAATATATGGAAATAATTTCAATGTTTCTGTAACTTTGAAAGTCATAAAGGCACACTGTAACACAAAACAAAAATATCCAGAACTAAATTAAAAAAGGTCACTCAGAATTTCAAAATTTCTAACATGTCAGACATATTTTTCCAACAATTTTGTTGCATATGTATAAAGCATAGTTCATAACTTACCAAAATTAGATCAAACTATGTTATTGTTTTATAGTCTTTTGCTTCAATTACTGTAATACACCTGTTGCAGTTAGCCTCTTATTGCTGGCACAAAGAACCCAACCGAAAGCAGCTTATAGAAGAAAGGGTTTATTTTGGCTTACAGACTTGAAGGGAAGCTCCATAATGGCAGGAAGAACGATGGCATGCATGAGCATCAGAAGGACACCACCTCCTGGCCAACATCAGCACCAGGAGTATGCCAAACACAGGCAAGGGAAAGCTGGCTATTACACCCATAAGCTCACCTCCAACATTGCCTCCAGGAGGCTTCAATTCCCAAATTGCCACCAGCTGGGAACCTAGCATTCAGAACATATAAGTTTACGGTAGACACCTGAATCAAAACACCACAACATCTTTCTAAGTCAAACATTCATCATGAAATTTTGTTTTGAGACAGGGTATTTGGCTAACCTTAATCTCACTATGTAGGCAAGGATATCTCTAAACTGATCTGCCTGCCTTCACCTTCTAAATGCTGGGATTACAGGCATGTAACATTTTGTCCGGTTTATAAAACTATCTTTATTTTAAATGGCTTTGACTTTGTTATATTGTATGATCATACCAATATTTAACAAAATTCCTACTTATGAACAACTTTTTCCATTACTTACTGCTCTGAAAACTGTGAACATACCCATCCTTAAATTTTTTTACATATTCATAAATATATATTTGGGGGCCTATACCTAATAAGGAATATAGGCCTTTACTACAAAGCTAAATAAGACATGGTTTCTATCCTTGCACTTAAATCAAGGGAGACAAGTTCAGAGTAAACAGATAGTACACAATAAATATAAACAAACTTATGGCACTTTCTAATTGAAACTGTGGCAGTTGCTAAAAGGGTCAAAAGATTAGATAAGAACTCAAATTAAAAAATCCCTTTACTTTGAATACCAGTTAGGCCAATCAATATTGAATATCATATCACTGGCATTTCATTATTGGCTTTTGTTGTTTTACCTTTATCAAGCCCAAGCCCCGTTCCCTTTTGAGACAGGATCTCATGTAGGCCAGGTTTCTGTTCCTTCTGTCTCCATCTCCCAAGTGCTAGGATTGCAGGTGTGCACCACCATGCTCAGCTTCCCCAGTGGTGGGGAAATCAAACACTCATTAAGTAGCTGCAAGAGGATCAGAAGTTGAAGGTTGTCTTCAGCTAAACAGCCAAGTTTGAGGCCAGCCATAGGCTCAAAAATTTAAAATAATAAAATAAAAATACCCCCTGCCCAGCCAGGTGTGGTAGCACATGCCTTAAATCCCAGTACCCGTGAGGCAGAGATAGGAGGGTCCAGCCTGGGCTAGAAACCCTACCTCCTAACAACCAAAATAAATAACTGCCCACCCCTCCCCCACAAAAAACAAATAGAACATTAGAATTTTCTAAACAGGGCTGGAGTTTATAACTTGGTGGTAGAATACCTCTGTAGCATGGGCAAGATCCTTGCTTCTATCTCCTGAAAAACAAAACAAGAAACAGCTCTAAATATTTGCCTCAACTATCTACCTTTCTTTCGGCCTTATCCCACCACACTTATTTCCTTACTTCCCATATTCTCATTGCAAAGAAATGTGAAGGCAGGAAAGAGGCAAGAGAAAAGGCATCAAAGCATGCCATGTCCACATGATTCAAATTAGGATATAAGAAAAAGTAGGCAGGCAGGCAGTACCTTAATGACTGCATCGTTTACTGCTCCCTCCAAGTGTGTTCAATAAACTATTCAGAAGGAAGGGAGGAAGGGAGGGAGCCTGGAGATGGTGCTCAAACTAGATTCTGAAGGGCCCTGGGAGAGGTCTTCCTATAAAAGACTCTCACAAGCAATAGAGGGCTTTTTATTTGGGGGGGGGGTGTTTATTAAGACAAGATCTAACTCTGTACCCCAGGGTGGCCTCAAACTCATGGTGATCCTCCTGCCTCAGTCTGTTGGGTGCTGTGATTATAATAGCATGAGACACCATGCCCTGCTTAAAAATTAGTTTCTAAAATTCTGAAAAGATCTCTGTGAATGAAACTGGAATGGAAAGGCTTTGCCCCAGACAAACTTCTGTTGGAAATAATAGAGCCTGGAGGCTGAGGAAATGGTTCAATTAGTAAATTGCTTGCCACATAAACATGAGACCTTGAGTTTGGATCCCCAGGGCTTGCTGGCAAGTCTAGCTGAGCTCCACGTTAATGAGACCCTGTCTCAAAACACAATAGGTGAGTGGAGGAAGTGGGATAAAAATGCATTTTATACATGTGTGAAAGTGTCAAAAATAATATATACGGTAGAGAATTGAAGAAGGCAATTAACAACATCCCATGCTGGCCTCTGGTCCCTACATGCCCACACACATTTGAACAAACATACAAACAGGACTATACCACCACACATGCACACACACCCCCTCAAGAAAAAAAAAATGGGGCGGCTCAGAGGCTACAGGAACCATTTAGCAAACACTAGGCCATGAGGATGAGGCTCAGATCTAGAAACTATAATCCAGGTCCCTCCAAGGAAGCAAATGCAAATCCAAATCCAAACCTGGCAGTGTCTCATGAACTTTGAAAAGGTATGTAAATAACTAGAAAGAATTAGCAAGTTTCTGATCATATGCATTTTAAAGAAACTGTTGATAGTTTAGGACCTATGGAAATCACTTTAGCAGGCATGCAATAAATTTGTTGATGGCTCATTCATTTATCCATCCATTAAATATTTACTGAGGCCTGCTATGTGCCAGGTTGAGCTCTGGAAATGAAGATACTTTCCCTGCCCTCACGGAGAGCTGACTTAAAAACACAGGAACACAGACAGGCATATACACAATTACAATGATAGGCACTGTTTAACACTTGGGCTGTATTCAATGGCCAATGTAAAATTTCTTCTCAGGATGTGCTGTTCCAGGCTGCTAGTGGCTGTAACTATACGAGGAAGAACATATTGCAAAAGGCATCTTTTGGCTATTTCAAATATCCATGTTCTCCTTCATCCTTGGTATAGACTTTGGAACCAGACACTGCCATAGACTGCAGTGTTTAAGACGGGCACAGAGCTCCAAAAAGGATAATCTCAACTACCTTCTCTAAACCATGACCTCCTCTTTTTAGCTCAACCTCCCCAAATTACCACACACAAATCAGGTTTAGTATCCACAACTAGAAAATGCCAAAAAAGAAAATAAGAAAAAGAAAAAGAATTTACAACTAGATTAACCCAGAATAACGAAGTAGTGAACAGCAACTAAGGTCACCTGGCACCTCTTAAATCCAGTTACCGCTACCCTACCCTACCCTGACATTATGAAAAATTAAAATTAGAACCAGGTATGGTGATGCAGGTGTAATTATAGCACGGAACAGCCTGAAGCAGGAAGACTGCCACAAGTTTGATATCAGCCTGGGCTTCTTGGTTGAGACTCTGCCTCAGAAATAAAAATTTGAAAAACCAGACCAGACATAAGTCGGGCGTGGTGGTGCACGCCTTTAATCCCAGCACTCGGGAGGCAGAGGTAGGAGGCTCGCTGTGAGTTCAAGGCCACCCTGAGACTACATACTGAATTCCAGGTCAGCCTGGGCTAGAGCGAGACCCTACCTCGAAAAACCAATATATATATATGAGGATCACTGTGAATTTGAGGCTACCCTGAGACTATGTAGTGAGTTCCAGGTCAGCTTGGGCTAGAACAAGACCCTATCTCAAAAAAGCAAAAAAGGCTGGAGAGCCGGGCGTAGTGGCACACGCCTTTAATCCCAGCACTCGGGAGGCAGAGGTAGGAGGCTCGCTGTGAGTTCAAGGCCACCCTGAGACTACATACTGAATTCCAGGTCAGCCTGGGCTAGAGAGAGACCCTACCTCAAAAAACAAAACAAAACAAAAAAAAAAAAAGCCAGACATAGTAGATGCCTGTAATTGCAGTGGTGGGGAAGTGGTTAGTTTGAGGCTAGTCTTGACATCAATGAAACCCTATCTCAAAAGAAATTAGAATGTTACTAAATGCAAAATGGATGTGCATGGAATAGGAATAAATTAGAAGGGTTTACTTAAAACCAAATTAAACAGTATGATTGGACCAGAAGTAACACATTTCAGGAAACAAGAATAACTGTCACGCTTCCCACAAGATTTTTTGAGTATTTCTTATTCACCTACACATTGCAAAGTAAAATAAAACACACTTCCACGACCTTTTCCAAAATTGGTTAACAAGAGACTCCTTGAGGACAGATTACTCCAGTAAACAGTTTAGTTGGTAGGCCCATCATTTGTCGCAAGCCCGACTGCGACCGCAGCTCTTTGCCACGGGTTCCCCCGGAATCCCTGCTTCGCCACAGCACGTCACTTCCGCAGGCCTCGGCCGCCACCACCAGAGGTTGAGGCTGACCAGAGCAGAGAAATAGAACCGGAAGCCTGGTGGCGCCCTGCCCGGCGCAGACTACATTTCCCGTGGGGCCGCAGTGGTGACGGGGAGCGCTACGAAATATCCCGGATGTGGCGCCCGCTCCACTCCTTGGAGGGCAAGCAGGATAGAACGGAAGAGTAGAGGAACTGCGGAGCGGGCAAGATGGCCAGAGTAGCCCCGATGGTCAGCAAGGAAAAACAGCTTTTGTTGGAAAAACAGCTTTTGTTGGCCGACTCAAATGAGAGGCGCATTTAGAAGGTGGAGATAGGAGGATCAGGTCATCCTCGGTTACATACCGAATTCGAAGGCAGCTGGGCAAAATGAGACCCTCTTTCGCTTGCCCCCCATAAAAAGCACCACTACTGTTATCTTTATGTGGTCACTGCTGGCCCCCCAAACTTCCCCTTTAAAGCAGGGTGTTTAAACCTCAACCACCTCTTCCAGAATAACCTGTGGCAGCAAGCAAGGTATATTTCACAGGCAATATTTATTTTATCAATTTTATTTTGAGAGGGACGGAAAGGGCAGGTTGAGGCAGGGTCTCACTCTAGCCCAGGCAGACGTCCTAATAACACTGTGCCTTTGCTATCAAGCATAGTTTTTTCCACCTTTAAAAAGAACCTGTGACCCATTTTGAATTACTTGTCTGGAAATGTAAATCCTATGTTTTAGTAAAATGTTTTGTCATAAAAATCATTTGGGGGGCTGGAGAGATGGCTCAGCGGTTAAGGCACTTGCCTCCAGTGCCTAAGGCCCGGAGTTAGATTCCCCAGTACCCACGTGGCCCTGGTGCTCGCGTGCTCTCCTCTCTCTCTCTCTCTCTCTCTCTCTCTCTCTCTCTCTCTCTCTCTCTCTCTCTCTCTCTCTCTCTCTCTCCCCTCTCTCTCTCCTTGAAAATGAATAAATAAAATATATTTAAAAATCATTTGGTTCAGAAGGGTCTATACAGTGACAGAATTTTTCTGCAATCCATACTTTTTTTTTTTTTGCTGTTTGCTTTAGATTTGAGACAATCCTCTTGCCTCTGCTGCACAAGTGCTGGGATTATAGGCATGTGTCACTATGCCTGGTTATCACTCCATTTTTTAAAAAAAGTAAAGGTTTTTAGTGGCTCTTTTGTTGGTGCTCCAGCAACGTGGGCAAATGACATCAATAAGTTATTAGCAGTTACACTGAGATCCCTGTTTTGGAATCCAATATCTCTATGAGTTCATATTTTATAAGCTTAACTTACAATCTTCCCCCAAAATCAGTTCATTGCTTTGCCTATACCTACAACACCAATATTGTCCCATTTGGCTTATTTGGCCCTCACCATACTTTCTTGAGTGTTCTTGAGTGTTGATTTCCTATTAACATTCTACATCCGCAAAGGATCTTAGTATTGCTACAAATATGGACAGTTTACCATTGGATACATCTTTCCTCTTAATTTAAAATAAGATTATCAAATACCTTATATAGGCTGGTGGTGGCACAGGCCTTTGATCCCAGCACTCAGGAGGCAGAGGTAGGAGGATTACTGTGAGTTCAAGGCCACCCTGAGACTACATAGTGAATTCCAGGTCCAGGTCAGCCTGGGCTAGAGTGAGACCCTACCTCGAAAAACAAACAAACAACAATAAAAAAAAAAACCTTACATAAAATTAAAATTATTTTTAATCAGATCACGCTATTTAAAATAAGTTTGGGAGCTGGGGAGATTGCTCAGTGGTTATAGGCACTTGCTTACAAAGTCTGCTGGCCCAGGTTCCATTCCCCAGTACACATGTAAAACCAGATACAAAATGTGGCACAGGCATTTCAAGTTTGCTTGCAGCTGCAAGAGGCCCTAATACACCCATACTCTATCTTCACAACAAATATTTTTTTAAAAAATAATAAAACAAGACCGGTCATTGAATAGATGAGAGATTATTGTTTTGTCTAAATTGGATTATTATCAAGGACAAAATGTTACCATGTCTTCTCCCACCAGTCAGAGCTAGGTAGGATCACTTTTGTGCAGCACTCAAACCACTTTTCTGGGCCCAGTGTGGCGGCACAAACCAGTAATCCTAGTATTTGGGAGGTCAAGTCAATATTGTCAGCTTATTAAAGTGAGATCCTATCTAAAAAAGTGTCAATCCTTCAAGAGGACAAATATTACTGCAAAATGATTGCCAAGAACCTTATATGTCTGGCCATAAATACATACCTTTTTGCTAAAAATAACATCTGTCATTTGAAAATTGGATTAATAGACTAGATAGTATGGCAAAATCAAGTTAATTCACAAAATAATAGCTGATAATTACGATTTGACAGGAGGTCCTGGATTCGATGATCCCCAGTACCAAAATAAATAAGATAAATAAGACCTGAACAAAGAAAAAAAGACAGCCACTCCAGAACTTAGGAGGTGGAAGCAGGAGTATCAGGACTTCAAGATATCCTTGGTTATACAGCAAGTTGAAGGCCAGCCTGGGCTACATTGTAACATAATTTTAAAAATCTTTTTTTTATTTATTTATTTGAGAGAGTATGGGCACTTCGGGGTCTCTTACCACTGCAAATGAACTCCACTTGTATGTGCCACTTTGTGCAACTGGCTATGTGGGTGCTAGGGAATCAAACCCTGGGCCATCAGGCCTTACAAGCAAGTGCCTTTAACCCCTGAACCATCTCTCCAGGCCCAATATAACATTATGATTTTAGGTGTTTAGATATATTTTATACGTTGAGTTAGCAAAAATGAAATTAATTTGTGTGTTTGTGTGTGTGTGT
This sequence comes from Zapus hudsonius, assembly GCA_004024765.1. Classification (NCBI taxonomy): domain Eukaryota; kingdom Metazoa; phylum Chordata; class Mammalia; order Rodentia; family Dipodidae; genus Zapus; species Zapus hudsonius. Next base: position 2,497 of record PVHP010044659.1, on the reverse strand, counting down.
GTGAGTAAAGCAAGAGATTTATTGAGAAAAGAGTGAGAAAGCCTAGTGTCAAGGCAAGCATGCTTGGGATTTTGGCCAGAATCCCAAGAAGAGATAGAAAGGGGAAAAGGAAAAGCTTAAGTTAGAACTCAGAAAAGCAAGTAGGCATAGTAGTGAAGATCTGCAAGCAATTGTCAAAAATGAAAAAAAAAAAAAAAAACAAAGAACCTATATGACTGGATGCAAAGATTGATGTAAATGTTTTTAGAAAGCAATTATGGCCAATATTTATAATGCTCAAACCTTTGATGAATAAGTCCAGTTCCAGAACTTCAAGATTAGGAAAAAAACTAAATAGATGTATAATAAAAAGTCAATGAGGGCTGGACAGATGGCTCAGCGGTTAAGGCACTTGCCTCCAGTGCCTAAGGCCCCCAGTTCAATTCCCCAGTACCCACATAAGCCAGACCCACAAGGTGGTGGCCCTGGTGTGGTCTCTTTATCTATCTCTATCTCTGTATATCTCTCTGTATCTCTCTGCTTGAAAAATGAATAAATAAAATATTTTTTAAAGTAAATGAAAAGATTTTCATTACATATTTACTGAAAAAGCTGTAAAATACTTCCACATAACAGAAAATCTCTAAAACTTTCATATAACAAACTATCATGAAACCAGTGAAAACAATGCTCAACACAGAAATATACATGTTGTAATCTTTTTCTTAGCAATTTATCATCATAAATTTCTGTACAGGTAGTATTAACCACAAAATGTGATATAAAATAGTACATATATGATCAGTTGTATAGAAAATGCAGAGGGAAAAGCAATGAACAAATTCTATCAATACTAGTTTATCCCTGGGTGGTAAAATTATCTTTTTTCCCTAGATGGTTTCCTAAGACAAAGCTACAGTGAGTACTTAATTTCTTGTTTGGAAGACCTATTTAAAACATAATAATGATAATAATACTGGTTTTTATTCATAATATTGCTTCTCTAAAAATTATTACTCAATACTTTCAGTAAAAATTTTTTCAACCTTTTTGGGGGAAAAAATCTCACAGTATATATAGAATATTAAAATGCTTATGCTATTTGAGGTAACAATTCTACTCCTATATATATATCATATTACCAATAAAAAGAAACCTTTCCTTTATTATTAGATGACAACTGAATCAACACATCAAAATATTAATAAAAAGTTTTTTTTTAAAGGTTGCTGCTGGAAATACTAGTTGCGTTAAAGCCTAAGACTAGCTGACATATCAGGCAAAAACAAGGGCGTGTGCAGGCTGCAGCAGTCAGCCATTTTAGGTTGTGCACATAAAAAAACTGTCAAAAGACAATTTTATCTACAATTCTTTCCTTTTAGTGTAACTATGAGCACTGAACTAAGTCAAGGGACACATCTCCTTTCTTATCTTAATGCCTTGGCTAAGTCTTAGGACTTCAAACAAAAGTAGAAATAAGGACAGTCTCCTTTAAATGTGCCCTTTCAATTTAGGAGATAAGACAGTCCAGTCTAAGCCATTAAACCGGACAAATTACTTAACCTGTGTTCCTCAAATGCCTCATTTGTAATCCTAATAACAATACCACTACAGCTACTTCACAGGATTGTGGAGAGTACTAAATGTGTGTAAAGTGTCTGCAAGTATAATTACTACTGATAAATAGGCCCAAAGGAGAAAATGCAACAGCAGAAGACCACTGGCAATATTACTGGAAAACATGTCTCATCTATGAATCCTGGGTCCTTTCTACTATATATTCATATCTAAATGCTAAATGATTACTATTAGACAACAGAGCCTCACTAACAGTCCTCAGAAAATGTGACAGTTCAGCAGCCTTAATCCCCCCCCCAAAAGAAACACTCCAAGCTCCCTCCCTCCCCCCCTGGAGCAACACGTGAAGCATGTGCTAGGGAAGGGTTAGGGGTGAGCCCAGGCCTCCTTCACTCAGCAAAAAGCGCAGACTACTTTTCAGTCTCTGCCCAAACCTTTGGATTTAAGCAGTGTACCCCGCGTTTGAAAACACAGCCAAACCCTCACCCCTGTGTTCTCAAGGGGAGAAATAACACTGAAGAGCTGCTAGCCCACATAACCGCAGTCGACTGTGCTCTGCTACTGGATGGAATGAACGAGTGTGCGGAGCCCGGATAGGGAAGGCAGGTTCGGGGAGACTTTGGAACACGCATGGTTGGAAAGTGGCCGATCTGTTAGCGCTGCTTTGTGCCCCATTCGTCAACCTGTGAAAGTCAATCCCCATATTTTTAATTATCAGATAGGCCAGTTTGAGGCTAAGATTCTGGGATAATTTCCAGTGGTCTTGGCCACAGCCTAGCAAAAGTTCAACAATGCCTTGAATAGCTAGAAAAGGCTTACTTGCTACTCCGCAGGCCCTCCGAGCCCAAAATGGCAATTTGGACGAAAGACAACTTACCGAACCCCCTCGCCATTTTGTAACATTAATTATTAAGAACACCGCGCGACTCCCTCCTTCCCA
>PVHP010044658.1:0-14009 GCA_004024765.1 Zapus hudsonius | reverse complement strand
ACTAGCTCGGGGTGACTCTCCTACCTCTGCCTCCAGAGTGCTGGGATCGTCTGTGTAAAAGCCCCTTGCTCTATGCCCTTGTTTTCATTTCCTATTCTTTGCCATGGTGCACTTGATTCTTAGCACGATTTTAGTCAGTTGGTATCAGTACAACTCTGACCCTGACCTAGCAGATGAGTTTGCTCAAAAATAAATGCTGTCTGAAGGCCTCATTTCTCTGCTTCTGAGGAGGGATTCTTCCCCAGGTCTGTAAGACTCAGCTGCACCAGCAGCTTTGAGGAGGAAGGTGTGAATCACTGTCATTCTTGGCATACAGACAGCCCCTGGTTGTTTATGAAGTAAACAGCCCTCCCCATTGCTGCAGTCGGGAATTCCCTGCCTGTCTAGACTTTTCTCCAGCCCAGCACAGAGCATGTAATACGCTGAGTAAATGCTGCCTGGATGGAATTTTATTATTCAGGTTGCCAAGGAAAGTTTGCAGAAATCAGCTCTTCACTTCTCTATCTCTTCCAAAAAATATGCCCTCGCAGGTTCCTTGCCCAATAAAAAAACACTTTTCAACATCGACGAGGGAGAAATCTTCCAAGCAACAAGAGCCAAGTAGGAGTCCAAGTGGTTCAAGCTGGAGCCCCCATTGGGCTAGAGCACCCCAATACTTAGTCCCAGTTCTCTGCCTGCCTCCTACATTCTCATCTTCCTGCTTCCTTTTCTTTCCTTTGCCTTGTCTTTCCAGCAAGCCTGCCACCCCACTGCTGGTCACACACCCCCCAGCTGCTCAAGAGAAGCCGCTAAAACCTCATAGCCCACCTCTCCCTCGCCAGCAGGGACCTACCTCACCAACCCTCGACCTGTAGGACCTCTTCTTCACTGTCGATCTCTTAAAAAAAAAAATCAAACAAACAAAAATAATAATCCCATGTCTTTATCTGCTAGGGATACCCCCAAATAAAAGGGGACATAAGGAAGCCACCATCCACCCTCCAGTAACTGGAGGTGAAGGTGCTCTGGGCAAGCGGCACCCCAATATTCCTTCCCTTGAAGCCCCTAAACCAGATTCAAACAGAAGTCCTGTTCCCAGGAACCCACGCTTCCAAACAAGCTAGAAGCGGATTATACCGGTCCCCAACCCGGAGACGGCCCGCGGCGCGCTGGGTGCACCTGCGGCCCCAGAGCCCTCCCCCGGCGCGGGGGGCGGGGCTCCCCTCCCCTCCCCTCCCCTCCTCTCCCCGGTGCCCAGCGCGGCCCACCGGGCACGGGACGCAGGCGGAGGCGGAGGGGAGGCGTTTCTGGAGAAGTTCAAGGGCTCACCTAACGGGGCACGGGGCCAACCAGGCCAGACACCAAACCACCTACCTCGGGGAGGGATCGGAGGGAGCCAGGCTGTGCCCACTCGCCTGGCGGCAGGGCCGGAGCGCAGCAGCGTCCGGGCCCAGCGCCTGCAGACGGGAACCCGAACCCCGTGCCGTCCGGTGTCGCTGTCGTCGTCGTCCCCCTCCCCTCCACGATCCCCTCGCCCCGTCCCGGCAGCCAGTCCCTAGGTTCGGGGCCGGTGCGCTCGGGCGCAGCTCCAGCGGTGCCCCGGTCTTCCCTTCGCAGTCCCGGGCCCCCAGGGCCCCCGAGACGCGCACCCACCTTAGCGGACCGGCCCCGGGGCCGATGGCGCCTGGGCTTAGGCGGACACGGGAGGCGGCGGCGGCATCACCCGCGGCGGGCGGCGGCTGCACCGGGACGCGCTCCCCCGGAGCCTGTCCCCGCGGCCCCGTCCGCGACGGCCACCTCGAAGCGCGGCGGACGAGCCGGGGCACCCCGGGCGGCGGCAGCAGCGGCGGCGACCGGAGCAGCAGCACATGACGCTGTAACGAGGGGAATTAGACAAAGCGTAACATGGACTCCGGGCCCCCGTGCAGGCGCCGCGGCTCCGGGACCAACCGCAGCCAGCGAGCGCAGCGACTGGCCGGGCCGCAGCCAATGGGGCGGGCCGGGGCCTCCATGTGATTGCCGGCGCTTCTCCCCCCGGCTCGCCCCGCCGTGCCAGCCCGGGGTGGTCCCGCCACGGCCTCCCCCGGAGGAAAGGGTGGGGGTCCTGCCAAGTGGCCCGAGCGAGCTGGGTGGCCGGGAGGGGGCCCGGATCGCGCCCTGGCGGCGAGACCCCGGCAGGTGCACGGGGCGCACGGCCCTGGCAGCCGCCCCTCGGACGCGCACCTGGGCAGGGCTCCGTGCCAAGTGGTGTGTTGCCCGGCTTCATCCGGGAAGGCTCGTCCGGCCTGGAGAGGAGGCTGTTCTGTGCCCCCAGACCTCTCCTCTTGGAGATGGAGGGTTATGTAAAAACACCATTTCCCAACGCCGCCGAGGAGAAAGTAGGGGAGATTGGGGCGCCAACCACCTCGACGTCGTTTCTCGCTTCCAGATGATCTACCTCTGCCATAATTTAAAGTTGCCCGGATTCAAGTTGTATGGGAGAATCGAGGTTTTGTGTTCATCTGAACCCTCCCCCATTCCCATTTCTTTTCACCAAAAGCAATGCGAAGCAGGCGCATGGAAGTTGGTTTAAAGTTTTCTGGTTTTTTTTTTTTTTCAATAAGATCAAAGTTCCCCGGTGGTCTTTTTTCCCCTTAATTCTGAGGGGTTGGAGCTAAGAATTCAACTCAGTGATTTGATGTCCGGAAGTATTCGGTTCTGCCCACTAATTAATATTTTTATTATCTGGGTTCCTGTGCATCCGCCCACAGCAGAAATCCTCTTCTCTTCTTCCAAGATCTCTCCACCTCCACAAACATCCCATGGAGATTCACTTATCTGAGTGCTGTTTGTGAGGCCCAGGAGCCAAAGGGACTCAGGAGGGGGTGGGGTAGATAGATAGAGCTGTGAGGCTTTACAGAGAATGCTTTCTAGAGTTTCAGGTCCCTGAGGGCACCTAGTGAGAGCACCCCGGGAGGTGAGCAGGGAGGACCAGCGCACTCACCTCTGAACTGCCTTGGGCCATGTTGAATGACCCTAGATCTGGAATGTCGGCCTGGCTAAGGTTTTCTCAGTTTCCTTCCCTGACCCTCTGGTGTGCAGCCTCTCCAATTTTCTGGGCCCAGCCAAGGAGGAAGTGCGTGGGCAGCCAGTGTGTGGCAAAGTGATCTAATTACAGTCATAGGTTTGCTGATCTGGGAGGTTAGAACAGTTTTAATACTATTAACACCTAGTGATGAGATATTTTGATTGAAAAATATCCCACTATATAATTAAGTTAGAATGTGTTACCCTTGTGAAAACAGCGCCCGTAGACTACCCATAGTCTATCTACTCCATTTTTCTATCTTCCCCGAGATTTAAAATGATTCTAGATTTGGGGGGAGGAGGAAGTGTAAAAACTGGTATAAATTGAAAACTGGAAGAACTGGCTCATACCAGTCATCCTAACACTGTGGATGTGGAGGCAGGAGGATCAGGAATTCAAGGTTATCCTCTGTTCCATAGTAAATTCAAGCCAAGCCTGAATTTACTATGGAACAGGAGACCCTGTTAAAAAAATTGATATAAATTAAGAGGAAAAAAAGTGATATTCAGGCAACAAATATATTTGGTGATAGAGGAAAGAGGGACATTCTCACTGAATATTAGAATAAATTGGACAAATTCCAAATTCCTTTGGAATATAATTTGGAAACTTGTTGACAACCATTCTCTTGTGGTTCAAATTTGCGTTGAACTGACCATGTAGCCGAGGCTTGCCTTGAACTGACCATGTAGCCAAGGCTTGCCTTGAGCTTTCTGTTTCTACCTCCCCAGTGCTAAGATTACAGGAGTGCCCCTCCTTGCCAGACTTCAATTTGGAAATCTTTGATAAAGTATATATTCTTCTTGAAGTCCACATCTAGGGTTTTTTACTTTGAGTATATTTGTGCAAAAATCATACATATCAAAATATTTTCACATATATTCAAAAATATATGTACATATGTGTTTATTGCAACATTGTTTGTCAAAGTGGAAACATGAAATGACATGAAAGTAATAAACTGGGTGTGATGACACACGCCTTTAATCCCAGCACTCGGAAGGCAGAGGTAGGAGGATCACCATGAGTTCAAGGCCAGCCTGAGACTACATAGTGAATTCCAGGTCAGCCTGGGCTAGAGCGAGACCCTATCTTGAAAAAACAAAAATAACAATAATAATAATAATAAAGTAAAAAAAATACCAGTAAGGAACTAATTATGCAAATTATGCTAGACCTGTAAAAGGACACCTTAAGCAGTTATTACCAAAAATAAGTTGCACTCATTTGTACCTGCGTGTCTAAAATTTATAATCCAACAGAGCAAGCTGCAGGACCGTATGAGTCTGCTCCTGTTTATTTTTGCACTAGAATATATATACTATTATCTGTATGCTTGGAAGAAATCTGGAAGCATATACAATAAACTGTTAATGGTTGTTATCTCTGGATATAGGATTGCTTCTGTTACCAAGTTCTATATGTTTGAATTGGTTTTTCGGTTGAGCTCATATTGTTTTTGATAATCACAGAAATAATAATTTTTAAGATTGTCTTAGCACATTCAGATTGCTGTAAGCCTATTGCTCAGTGGGTAAAGCCCTCGCTACACAGCATAAGGACATGAGTTTAGATTCCCAGCACCCATGGAAAAACCAGGTGTAACAGGATGTGCCTGTAATCCCAGAGATGTGAGTTTCCATAGGGCTAATGCTTAGGTCGTCTGTCTAGGCGAATAGCTGAGCATTAGGTTCAGTGAGAAACCTTGCTAAAAAAAAATAATAAAGTAGTGGGCTGGAGAGAAAGCTCAACAGTTAAGGTGCTTGCTTGCAAAGCCTAATAGACTGAGTTCAATTCCCCAGTACCCAAAGTGGCACATACATCTGGAGTTTATTTGTAGTGGACCCATTCTCTCTCTCTCTCTCTCTCTCTCTCTCTCTCTCTCTCTCTCTCTCTCTCTCTCCCCTTCCTTCCCTCTCATTCTCCTCTCTCCTCTCTTTTTCTCTGTGTGTCTCTCTGCTTGCAAAATATATAAATAAAGATATTTTTAAAATAAAATAAAGTAGAAAGGTTGGGTAATCTAGCTCAGTGACAAAGTGTTTTCTTACCAAACTCAAGGTCCTGGGTTCAATCCCCAGGTAGTGAGTGACTGAGGAAGACACCTGATTTTGACCTCTGGCATCCTTCCATATACACCTGCCCCCACACATATAATCATGTATGTATGTGCACACACTTATATACACATAGAAGAAAAGAAAATATCACAAACTGATTCATTAACAACAGAAATTAATTTCTCCCACAAATAGAGGCTGAGAAACTCAAGGCCACATCACCAGCAGATTCGGGGGTGAGTGCCTTCTGGTCCCCAGATGGGCTTTCTCCCTGGTAGAACAAGTGAGGGGTCTCTTAGGCCAGTACGATAGAGGTCCCAATCCCGTTCATGGTAGCTTTGTCTTGACCTCATACCATCGGGGGTTGGGTTTACAACATGTCAATCTTAGGATAATAAATAGTCAAAGTACAGCAGAGATAAGATTAGACTATTGGTTCTGGGATGGTGGCTCAGTGGCGGAGAACTTGCCTAGGATACTGGAAGCTCTGGTTCAATCCCCAGCACTGAGGGGGTGGAAATATATAGAAATAATATATATATATATATATATATATATATATATATATATATATATATATTTAGCTGAGTTATTAAGCATTACATAGAATAATTATGTCTACATAGTAGTAGTGTGACAAAACTTCCTAATCTATTTTGGCTCTACTAATACCATAGCTAAAATAATATAGAACATTCAGAACTCCTCCTGGTGTGGTTTTTGTTTGTTTTGATTTGATTTTGTTTCTTTTTTAACTTTTTATTGATAGGTTTATTGATAGACCATAAACCCTCCCCCCTCCCATCCTTTCCCACATCTCTTCCCCCTCTCAATCAGTCTCTGTTTTATTTCGGTGTCATCATCTCTTCCTCCCATTATGTGAAGGTATTATCAGGCACTGCAATGTCATGAACATCAAGGTCATTTTGTGTCTGGAAGTTTGTGTTGTAAGCAGTCCTACCCTTCCTTTGGCTTGATTTTTTAAAAAAATATTTATTCATTTTCAAGCAGAGATACAGAGAGAGAGAGAGAGAGAGAGAGAGAGAGAGCACACCAGGGCCACCACCTTGTGGGTCTGGATTATGTGGGTACTGGGGAATTGAACCCGGGGCCTTAGGCACTGGAGGCAAGTGCCTTAACTGCTGAGCCATCTCTCCAGCCCTTGATTTTGTTTTTTTAAGGTAGGGTCTTGCTCTAGTCCAAGCTGACCTGGAATTCACTATGTAGTCTCAGGGTAGCCTTGAACTCACAGCAATCCTCCTACCTCTGCCTCCCGAGTGCTGGGATTAAAGGTGTGCACCACCTCGCCTGGCATAAGAACACCTTTATGTTTTAAAGAGGCTGTAATCTCATAGTGTGAATCAGCCTTAAGCAAATGGCAATGTGGGATGGAGAGAGACTCCCCCAACAATGTTCCCAGGCTCCTCCTTAACCCCTCCCCAGACAGAGCTTTGCCCCGCCTTCTGCAGGATGAAAATGGGTCTTCTTGTTTGATGTTTTCTTAGAAACATACAAGTACTTTCTTTCTGGTGATTTTTGTTTTCAATTCTGCACCCCAATACTCTAACAGCAGCAGTTAGGGTTACTTCTTCCAAGGGGGGATTGTGACAGTTAACTCTTTCAGGCAAGTTCCACAGATTCCATGCCTGACCCCCTCCCCTCGAGTGGGAGGTATCTCTCACTAGAGGTAAAACCTAAATTCTGAAACTGGTTGGTCAGGTATGGACCAACCAGCTGTCTCTCTGTCTTACCTGGCCCAGGACATATAAGTCACTGAAACAGAAAGTCCAGCCCTCTCCCCCACATGGTTTAGGTGAGGTGCTGGGGTTCTCTTCCACATGAACCTCTCTCATGATGGGAGCCCTCTGATATCTTTCCTTCTTCTGCTTGTTTGGCTGAACACCAGATTTTGCTAAAACCTCTCCCATGTGCTCTCTCCACACTGTTGGCTGGAGATCTCTGTAACTTCTCATTTCCTTTCATTAAGGTATGGGCTACTTTCCCCTATCCCACTTCCGAATCCTCTGAACTTGTTCCAATCTGAAATAAGCATGTGTGATGAAGAAAATGCTCTCTATCTAAGTTTGTCCAATTCTTTGACATACTGAGATACAAACTCTGGGGGAAGTACAGTGACTGAAATTTAAGGCATTCACCCCACTGTTATGACCCCTCCATTACAGTAAAGGAGTTGCCTTCCCATTTTGAGATAAAGGGGGACACAAAGTGTCATATAGCCCAGGCTCGTCTAAAACTGGCTATGTAGCCTAGGCTGACCTTGAACTCCTAATTCTTCTGCCTCCACCTCCCAAGTGTCAGCCTTACATGTATGTACCCCCTCCACAGACTCCGTCTTCTCTTCTTTCCTCTTTTGTGCTAACCCCTACTTCCCTTTTCTTAATCTTTCTTTCCATAGATTTATTAAAGCATCTCATTTCTTAGATAAACTCTTGCCTTGGAGGTAGAAGGCAAATTGTCTCCCTTCTCCACAGCTAAGAAAACTGAATGATGGCGGCCAGAGCAGAAACCCACAGGAAATGGATCTGGGTGGAGTGTGTGGGGTCACTTCCCATGACATAACAAGGAGGAAGGGAAATTGCCAGACTGCTGTACTTAGAAATCTTATGGTGAAATTGAAACCAGCACCATGAAGAAGACAGGCCAGAATGAGAAGTGGCATTGTGGCCTCTCATGGATTCAGAGAAAGGTGGCACCCAGGTCACCTCTCTAGGTGAACAAGCGCTTCTTAACGGGTAACCTGAACTAAGTAACCCTTTCCCACTAAATTGAAGAAGAATCCAGATAGTGTCACCCAATTCAGCTGCCTGAAAATTTGTACAAATATTCTCTGCCCTCCTGCCTGCTACGACTCCGGGTGAATGTCACTGTCCACTGAAGCCTCCCTTCTCTCTCTCAGTGCTCATCCTGACTTCGCAGCATTGTCCCGTCTCTCCTCTATCATGTATTTGTCCCTCTCCTCTAGATTATCATCACCACCGTTTTAAACATTCGTTATTATAATTACGTATTTGTGCATGAGTAGATGTGGTCGGGTGTGTGAGTTCATGGGTGTGCAGGTCACACACACATGTAGACATCAGAGAACACCCTCTGGTCCATTCTCGCTGTTCCACCTCCTTTGAAGCAGGGACTCTGTGGACCAAACGCTGCTGTTCTCCTTGCTGTGCTCACTAAGGGCTTCCAGGAAATTCTCCTCTCTGCCTCCACCTCACAGTCCAGTGCTGGCTTACATAAGTCTGTCATGGCTTCCAGGTTTATTTTTATTTTATTCTTTGAGGTGATCATTAGACTTTTATTCTTCGTGAGGAGTTTTCTTTTTTTTTAAAATTGTATTTATTTGAGAGAGATATGGAAAGAGGCAGGGAGAGAGAGAGAGAGAGAGAGAGAGAGAGAGAGAGAGAGAGAGAGAGAGAGAGAGAGAGAGAATGGTGCACCAGGGCCTCTAGCCACTGTAAACAAACTCCAGATGCATGTGCCACTTTGTGCATCTGGCTTTACTGGGAAAGGGTCTCTCGCTGAACCCAGAGCTCACCAATTCAGCTAGACTTCTAGCCAGTAAACCCCACAGGTATTACAAGTATGTGAGACCACACCTACCTGTTTCAAATGGGTGCTGGGGATCCACACTCAGTTCCTCATGCCTGTGTAGGAAGCATCCCCCCCCCCCAGCCACATCCCCAGATACAACATTGTTTTTAATGATTTTTAATTTTTATTGACAACCTCCAGTCATATCCACAATGTCATCATTCCTGATCATAATTCCCTCGTGCACAAAACCATGGTTTCTCCCTGCAGCACAATAACTATGGAGTCCAGAGGTTGATTTGTGGTGTAAAGTCAACCTCTGGACTCCACAATTATTGTCCCTCTCCTTGTTCCCTCCAGTTGTCACCGTCTGATTTTATTATGTTTCCTGGAGCACCCATGACTTACTTGATAATGATTATTAGTGGATTGTTGAATTTATTTCAGATTTCTAATGGATCATTCACTTTCCAAAATTCTTAAGAAGAGATTTTTCCACAGCTGAGCATTGATCAATGAAGAAAAGGCAACTATATTCAGAATTTCTGTTACTAAAATAGCACCTAGTAGTTAACATAGCGAAGGAGGAAACCTTGTGGAAAATGGTAAGGAAAACAGATATGAGTTAACAGACTCACAAAATATTGACTCCACTGTCTTAAATGATATTCTAATTAAGGGAAGTATTTAAGCAAAGTAACACAAGCATGAAAGGGATAAATTACAACAAATTAAACATTCATTTCCCCCTCACATTATGTACTTGAACCCTGTCATGTTGTACACTGAGGTCGCTATGTATTCTAACCTGGATAAATAAAATGCTGAGTGACAATGAAAGAGAAGAGACAGGACATGGGTGAGCACATGGGAATCTTAAATTGAAATTTTAAATGGTAAAAAAAAATATATTCTTCAGAAAAAGAACCATAAAAGGGAATTGGCGCACGCCTTTAATCCCAGCACTCGGGAGGCAGAGGTAGGAGGATCACCGTGAGTTCAAGGCCACCCTGAGACTACACAGTGAATTCCAGGTCAGCCTGGGCTAGAGCGAGACCCTACCTCGAAAAACCAAAAAAAAAGGGGGGCGAATTGGGAAATTCATTTTATTTATTTTTTTTATGTCTCACTCTAGTAGTTTACCTGAAACTTATTCTGTAGCTTGCCTGAAAATCCCAGTAGTGATCCTTCTACCTCAGCCTCCCCGTTGCTGAGATTAAAGGTGTGAGGCTATCACGCTGGACTTTGTTTTTTCATGTAGCCTAGGCTGCTCTTGAATTCTGCATCTAGCCAAGGATAACCTTGAATTTCCGATCCTCTTGCTTTCACCTGAATTGTAGGCAGGCACCACCATGCCTGGTTTATATTGGGCTGCAGGTAGAAACCATTTGCATGGCAAGCAAACTCTTTACCAACCAAGGTACATCCCCAGCCCTGGAACTGGGAGATTCCTTCTTCTTTAATCTCAGCACTCAAGAGACTGAGGCAGGAGAATTGCTGTGAGTTCAAGGCCAGTCTGGGCTTGACAGAGTGAGTTCTAGCTCAGCCTAGTCTAGAGTGAGACCCTGCCCCCCCCAAAGATACACAATTGAAATTTAAACTAAATAAAAAGGCTCAGAACAAAGTACTTTTATACGGTCATTTGGAAAGAGGAAGAGGAATTGTTACTTCCAAACAGTTTAAAAACCCTCATGAGGCTGGTCCTCATGACCATGGGAAGGAAAGACACAGCCGGGAACTTTAAAAGTCAAGATGAGGCTGTGTGTGTGTTGGGGGGCGGAGGAGGAGATGCAGTGGACAGGAAGAGGGGAGCTTTCTTTCTGTGGGGCTTTCTTTCTCTGGAGTGAAATTCTGTCATTCTGACTGAAAGGACCACTGGGCTGGAGCATTGAGACCTGGAGGCATAAATCAAGTTCAACCTAAGAGGTTGTAATCTCTGAACTAAGTCAGCACTAGCCCAAAGCAAGCTGCTCCCAGGGCCTGGGGATTTCTAGAAGTGTTCTAGCTTCTGCTTTGGATAAGCCCAGGTTTGTGCCCTTTCTCAGCTCAGTCAGGGATCCCAAGCCATAAGAAGGGTGATGGACAATTTCCTGTTAACTTCACTGGGTTAAGGCCCCGGGTGGTTGGCAAACCATTACTTCAAGGTGCTTTGGAAGAAACACATTTGAGTCAGTGGTTAGAGGAAGAAAGTTCTGTTCTCACTGAGTTTGGGCAGGAATCATCCCTGTGGTTGAGAACCTGAATAAAACAAGAAGGCAGAAAGAAGAAAGGCAAATGTGGTCTCTCTTCTCCTGTGGGGACACTCCACAGCTCTAGCTTTTAAATATCAGAATTCTAGGTTTTCAGGACTTCTGATGCTAAAACTTAAACCAGAGTTTCTGCTTCCTGCCCTTGTCCCAGGACTCAGGCCTTCCACCTCAGACTGAGAGTTAAGCCTCTGGCTCGCAAACCTTTGGAGTCAGACTGAGTGACAACCCTGATTTCCCAGGCTCTCTAGCTTGTGGAGGCATTCCTTGGGGCTTTTCAGCCACAATAATCGCAAGATCCAATTTCCATAAAGCATCCTCTCTTCTGGGCTGGGGAGGTGGCTTAGTGGGTAAAGTGCTCACCATGCCAGTACGAGGATGCCCAGTACCTGCATAAGAGCCAGGTGTGACAGCACAGGCCTGTCATCCCAGAGCTGGGGCGGTAGAGACAGGACACCTCAGGCTTGCTGGCTAGATGATCTAGCTGAATTGATAAGCCCTAGGTTCAGCTAGAGATCCTGTCTCAACAAAATAAAGTGGAGGGGCTGGAGAGATGGCTTAACAGTTAAAGGCACTTGCTTTCAAAGCCCAGTGGCCTGGGTTTGATTCCCCAGGACCCACATAAAACCAGATACACAAAGTGGCACAGGCATCTGGAGCTTGCAAGAGGCTCTGGTGTGCCCATTCTCTCTCTCTCTCTCTCTCTCTCTCTCTCTCTCTCTCTCTCTCTCTCTCTCCCTCTCTCTCTCCCTCCCTAATAAATAAATAAATAAATAAATTAATAAATTAAAAAAATAAAGCCTGGCATGGTGGTGCACACCATTAATCCCTGCAATTGGAAGGCAGAGGTAAGTGGATTGCTACACGTTTAAGACCAGACTGAGACTAGTCTGGTGAATTACAGATCAGCCTTAGCTAGAGTGAGATCCTATCTTGAAAAACCAAAAGAATAAAGTGAAGATTGATTGAGGAACACACCCAAAATCAACCCCTGGACTCCATAACCCCCCACACACACACACCTGCACACACGTGCACACACACCTCAGTCACACATACACACACACCAAACATTTATATCCATCATCTACCTGAATCTTGTGTCTGAGTCTCTTGATGCCCTGACTGATACAGAGAGTGGAGACCATTAGTCTCAGCCACCCATACACGAGAGAAGATTCATCCTCCCTCCCCCAACCACTGTGGAAGGGGAGCTGAGTCAGCAATGACCAATGGCTTCATCAAACATGTGTGGGAATGAAGCCTCCACAAATCCCCAGAGGACAGGATTCAGAGAGCTTCCAGATAGCTGAGTTTGTGGAGGTTTTGGGGGGGAGGTGGTATACCTGGAGAGAACATGAAACCTCTCTAATCCTGTTCCCCTCACATCTCTTCATCTTATTTTTATGTGGTTTCCTTTATGATAAATCAGTAAACATGTGTCCTTGAGATCTCTCCTAGAACAAGACTTAAGCCCAAGGAGGGGGTTACGGGAACCCCAATGTATAGCTGCTCAGTTAGAAGCACAGACCACAACCTGGGTCTTGCCACTGCTATTCAATGCTAGGAAGAGCAATCTTGGAACTGGGCCCTCAATCTATGCAATCCTGTGTTATTTCCAGGTAGTGTCAAAATAGAGGTGAATTTCTACCGGGATCCATTGCAGAATTACTTGCTGGCTTGCTGGTGGAGAGAGGCCACAGGTGTGTTCTATGTTGATTGTTATTAAATAAAGATGTAGGAGAAACTGAGTATGGATTTAGTTTCTCTCTCTCCCTCTCTCTCTCTCCCTCTCTCTCTCCCTCCCTCTCTCTCTCTCTCTTTTTCTCTTTCTCTCTCTCTCCTGAGGCCCAGGTTGGCCTTGAACTAGCCATATAGCCCAAGGATAGCCTTTGACTCCTAATCCTCATGCCTCCATCTCCTGAGTGCTGGGATTACCAGTAGTGTGCCACCAAACCCAGTTTATGTGCTGCTGGGGATTGAACTCAGGGCTTTGTGACTTAGACTAGGCAGGCACTCTAAGCCAAGTACCCAGACATTCACTTATACATTTTTAACATAATCAGAACATTTTTGAGTACTTACTTACCATGAGCCAAGCATTATATTGGATTCAAGAATGCTCTTGACATTAAGACACACGCCCACTTTAAAAGCTCATATTCTAGCGCAGGGCATGGTGGTGCATGCTTAATGATCCCAGCACTCAGAAGGCTGAGGTAGAAGATCACCATAAGTTTCAGTCCAGCTTGGGCTAAAAAGTGAGTTTTAGGTTAGTGTGGGCTAGAGTGAGACCCTGCCTCAAAAAGAAAAGAAAAGAAATAAGCTCATATTCTGGTAAAAGAAAGATTATATTCTGCCTGGGTGCACCACAGGAGGTCTCAGGGAGGAGGTGACATTTTTGTTGGGTATTAAATGCTGACCATGAGTTCACCCAGTGGATGAGGCAGGGAGTGTTCTACCAACAGATGGACAGTCTGAACTCAGGTACAGAGATTGTCTTTATCTCTGTTCCATTAGTAGCCATGGGACAAGGGACAAGGTCTCTTCCAGACATAAATTCAGGGAGTTCTTCAGTAAGGATCACACCACTTCTACGAATACCAGGCAAGTACTAAGCTACATTCCCAGCTCAGGTTCTGTTATGTTGCAAATAAAAACCAAAGCCTAAACCAAAAAAAAAAAAAAAAAAAAAAAAAGCCGGCATGGTGGTGCACACCTTTGATCCCAGCGCTTGGGAGGTAGAGGTAGGAGGATCCCCATGTGTTCAAGGCCACCCTGAGACTACATAGTGAATTCCAGGTCAGCCTGGGTTAGAGTGAGACCCTACCTCAAAAAACAAAACAAAACAACAAAGCCTTTGTCTCACTAGCAAATATGCTAATAAAGATTGCAGAAAATTGTTTTTTTAACATATCATGCTTTATTCAGATACATACATGGTCCAAGAACATTCAAATAACAAATCAAATATAATCAGATGGTAAAGACTGGTCTTCATACAATAGCCAGCGATGCCACTCCTGCCTATGATCTCACCAATATAAAACCACATCCACACCTCAGTGGCCACAGCCATTCAGCCTAGATAGCTTCCTTAGCTGTGAGATG
>PVHP010044657.1:0-14001 GCA_004024765.1 Zapus hudsonius | reverse complement strand
AGGAAAAAGGAAAAATAAAATAATAGGCAAGCATCATCTATTAGACTCATGAAGATTGTATTAAGATTCTGATTTTTTTCCTAGTCAGGCAGGCAACCAAAAGAAGCGATTGCGTATAAGCAAGGTACAGGACAGATTAAATTTTGTCTCAGCTCAGCAATGCTTTTTCAATACTCCTTGTACTATGACCAGAAATTCCTATTCATAAAAAGGAACAAGTTTTCTCATTAAAGCTTTAAGAGGGAACTTTCTGTGTGCCTGACAGCTTGCTTCATATATTATTCCTTGGGAATTGATGCTCTGCATTATAATAGACTTTGTTTATAAATACATACAAAATTTCTTCTGCAGTTTTAGGAGGTATTTTCAACCTTTTCTAAGTAAAAGCCAAAATAGAGCAAATATTAATATAAAGAAATTCAAGAGGAAGAGATTTTTCACTGACTTATCTACAATAAACTTCTATGTTCAGTGAACACTGTTCATGAGGCAGCCACTTAGGATACAGTCTTGGATCTCAGTAGCTGTCTGTACACTCTCCTCATTGCCACTTTCATCTCTTGATTCCTCAATGTATAGATCATGGAATTCAGAAAAGGAGTGAGAACGGCATCAAATATGGCCAGAAACTTATCCAGGTTTGTGGCAGAAGAAGGCCATGTATAGAAGAACATCAAAGGACCAAAGAACAGGACAACCACAGTGACATGAGCTGACAGTGTGGACAGAGCTTTGCAGGCACCGCCTTTCGAGTGTTTCTGCACAGTGAATACGATGACAACGTAGGAGATGATGAGGACCAAGAAGGAGCCCACAGAGATGAATCCACTGTTGGCTGAGACCATGAATTCCAGTTGGTCGGTATCTATGCAGGCAAGTTTGATAAACCTGGGTAGGTCACAGTAAAAGCTATCTAACACATTAGGGCCACAGAAAGGCAAATTTACTACGAAGGCCAACTGAACCACAGAGTGAACAAGGCCAACCACCCAGGCAGCCACTAAAAAGAAGATGCACATTCTTGGGCTCATGATGGTCAGGTAATGGAGAGGCCGACAGATGGCCACATATCTGTCATAGGCCATGGCTATGAGCAGCACCATCTCCACACCACCAATGAGGTGGATGAAGAAGATCTGAGTGACACAGCCCCTGAAGGAGATGGCTTTGCGCTTTCTGAACAGGTCATAAATCATCTTGGGAGAAGTGACAGAGGAAACACCTAAGTCGATGAAGGAGAGGTTGGCCAACAGAAAGTACAAGGGAGAATGCAGGTGTGGGTCCGAAGCCACTGTGAACACGATGAGGGAGTTTCCCATCATGCTCGCCACATAAAACACGGAGGAGAAGACAAAGAGGAGGAGCTGGACATTCCAGGAGTTGGTGAGTCCCAGGAACACAAACTCTGTCACCACAGAGTGATTCCCTCCTTCCATGGGCTTTGTGGACATGCTGCCCCAAGGAGAGCAGGAGCGGCTGTAAATGATGATGACTGTGTTATGAGGCTAGAAGGAGAGAACTCATGTTATGAAGGCTATCAGTATTTTAACTTAAGGATTAAAATCCAAAAAAATATATGAACAAATGTTATATGCCATTTCTCATCAGGTTAGTAAAATTAAATCACCACACATCACACTTTATAAAAGCCTTTACCAAAGGGTCAAAAGATAATATGTTTGAGGTGGTTCCAGAAAAAAAAAAAAAACAAAGAACAAAAAAGAGGGCTGGAGAGATGTCTCAGTGGTTAAGGCACTTGCCTCTAGTGCCTAAGGCCCCTGGTTCAATTCCCCAGTATCCACATATGCCAGACCCACAAGGTGGTGGCCCTGGTGCTCTCTCTCTCTCTCTCTCTCTCTCTTTCTCTCTCTCTGTGTGTGTGTGTGTGTGTGTGTGTGTGTGTGTGTGTCTGTGTCTGTCTGTCTCTCTCTGTATCTCTCTGCTTGGAAATGAATAAATAAAATATTTAAAAATATATTTCTATAAAAAAAGAACAAAAAAAGAAAACCTTGTATGTTATAGTCGAGAATACAAATGAGGACATCCATTAAAGTTTAAAAATGGAAAAATAGGCCTATGTGTGTGACTCAGCTATAAATTACTTGTTGATAAATACATAGGGCCCTGGACTTTTTTCCTACCACTGCATTTGTGTGTCTGTGTCTGTGTGTGTGTGAGAGAGAGAGAGAGAGAGAGAGAGAGAGAGAACTATTCACCAATACCACTTTTGAGGGTATATAGCCACTATTATGTCCAAATATCTTCCCAGTGTCATTACAACATCACTTGCAGTAAACAATATATAAAAACACATATCCTGTTGCCTTTAAAAAAGAAGGGAATATGGGCTGGGGAGGGGGGGCATTGGGGATAACAACTCATTATTTGCCCACTGAATAATATAACTCATTATGGACAATAAATATATATTTAAGACTTAAAAAAAAACAAAAAAAGAAGGGAATCCTATGTTTTGTAATAATATGAATAATCTGAAAGTCATTGTGCTAAGCAAAATTAAAGTAACAAAAACAAATACAGAAGGAACTCACTTATATGTTGAATCTGAAGATGTCATGCTGACAGAAGCGAAGAATATTCCAGTGCTCCATGTGTAAATGAAGTGTAATGGGGGAGAACTATGAGGAAGTCTTGGTCAAGACTCAAATATTCTACCATATTGGATGGGGGTTATTGTGCATCATGGTGATTGTAGTTAAGAGGAATTGTCATGTGCTTGAACACTTCTAATAGGATGTTGGTCAATATGGAAAACAGCTTATCAATCCCAAATATTTTTAATTTTTGTTTCAAGACCTAAATATTACATTTCATATTATTGTACAATAGTTTCATTATTTATAATGATGCATATTCTATATTCAGTTATATACACCCTGGCTCAGTCTAACAAAATGCTCTACCTTTACACTTCAGATTTCATTCTCACAATTAAGCTCTTCTACTCCACTTCCCACCTCTCAAAAATGTCTAACTTGAAGATTTATCAAATATTTTAATATGAAGTTTTACATTATTATCACTTATTTTACTATTCTCTGGTTTAGTAAACTGCTTGCAAGATTAATTTACCAAATAACAGGATGGTCCTTAAGTACTATGACTTATTCATATTTGTAGTCTCTGAAACAAGAAAGTAGTCTACACAGAGGTATAAATCAATGAACTTGTCAGTTACCAGTCTGTAAAATATTCAGAGAGAAATTATGTTTAGAAATTTCTTTATTGAATCTCTGTTATGAATTTCTCTTATCAATTTGAATTTATAGCAAAACACTGCATATCAGCCAAGCATCTGTCCATGAAGCACTAAGAATTACTTCCCTAGAGTCCTGGGCTCTGAAAGGAGCCATGATGTAGAAGAAATCATCTTTCAAACCTTGATTAAAAATCATCTCATTTTATTGAAGTTTTACATGTGTGTAGAGAAGGCATAATATAAGCTTTGGATTCAGGTAAACAAAATTAAAAGCATGGGTTACCAACTTTCAAGCTACCCTAGAGCCCCAGTTTGTTTATCTATTGAACAAATTAAAAATATTGATCTTAGCTGGGCATGGTGGTGGACACCTTTAATCCCAGACACTTGGGAGGCAGAGGTAGGAGTACTGCCATGGGTACAAGGCTATCATGAGACAACATAGTGAATTCCAGGTTAGCCTGGGCTAGAGCAAGACCCTACCTTTAAAAAAAACTAAAAAGAATTGATCTTTTTAAAACTTTTTATAGGCAGGCTTCATATATGTACATAATGTATTTAGTCATAATCCCCATTACTGTTTTATCTGTCTCCTTCTAAAATACTAGTTGAATGGATGTATAAAATATAGTATCCTTAAGCAGAGAACACAAAACTCAGTACCTAAAAGATATTTTAAATATATCAACTACTTCCTAATAAAGGGTAATTCAACATCTATCTCCCATCCAATAATAGATTCCAATACTCATATTACTTTAGTGATCGAAATATAACTGACAAATGTAATCTAAATGCATTTGCTCTCAAAGGAGCTGCATGTCTCCTTAGTTCTCATAACAAGTGTAACTTGTTGCCTTCCTTCTTGACTAAAGCTCCCATAGTTAAGGATGCCGTCTACTCCAAATCTCAGAACCATATCTACATAAAACGGACAAATATTTGCACTCAAACACAGAGAAAAGGTGTATTTTGGTGATTTCAAAAACACATGAAAATATGATTATAAAATCAAAGAAGAAAAGAAACTTTTATAGCTCTAAAGTGACAGAGAAAATGGAGAATAAAAGAAGTGAAGGAAATTTGGAGAAAAAGAAATGAGGTTAAAACTAAAATCTAAAAGTGACTATGAAACCTGAAAGGTATTTTATGATCATGAAGTTCACATTCTTAGAAACTACAGAATTCCAACAAGCCACGGGACCGTATCTCTAGGTCTCTTGGAAGTTCTAATGCTGCCGGAGAAGACGCTCCCAATGACCCCGTGTCCACTGGGAAATTACTTACCTTTTGGATCACCAGTAGGTCTCCAAAATCCAGGTAAGAACCAGCTCCTTTTTAAGTGAATTTAAAGTAAAATAAAATATAAGGAAATATAGAAACTGGTAAAGTTTAAGATATTACAGGCTTAAATTCAATTAAAACAGAATGCAGATAAATAAATACATTTAAGCCCCGAGAAAGAAAGTCGGGCTGAGGATTTTAAATGAAGTGATAAGGACGAGATGTTTCTTCAACCAGAAGTGACAAACACCCAGAGGGAAAAAGCCTAAAGCTTGAGTATGAAACCATTTCTCTTTTTAGATTCTCTTATAGAGTAGCCCGTGCTTCTTAACTAATGAAATACCCACAATGCGAAAGACCAGATATAAAATTCCCTTGGGTTATAATAATATTTTTTTAATCTTTATAGAGTCCTATGTAGGTCCTACACCCAATCCACCAAGATTTTTCCAGACACTTAATCTTTAAAGATAAAGGAAATATTTGATAAGTTTCTTAATACAGACTCACCAGATTCATTGGCCCTAGAGTTATCTCCTGGGCTTGAATGAAGTTCTCATTTAAACATTTTTCTATATTTTCTCCTCCTTCAAGAAATAATTTAAGTTCAGCACCAACCTCAGCACAAAGTATCTGCACTTATATTTCCCAAGTTGTCACAAAACCTACTATATATACAAGTAACAAGAATAACTCTATTGTTACTTATTATTTTGGAAAATATTAAAAATTATAGATTTTTTCAAATACTTATGTACACAAATGAAACAAAAATCCCTCACAGCTTTGGAATTTCAGAGGTGGATGAATTCAGTATCTTTTGTAATAATTTTCTACCACTCTAATTATCTTCCTCACTTTCCTTCACTACAAGAAAATTCCAATTTGTCAAAACTCTTCCTGACTGCAATTTCAAGTTCAGAAATAAAATTAATACAAGCACTAGTTGTAAACCACAGGGGAAAACATGAAAGATAAATCTAATTCATGTGGCATGTTAAATATTACTCTCTTTTGAAATTGTTCACATCACATTGAAAAATGAAGATACATTGGAAAGTATTTTGTCAGCAATGGATTTTTTTGATTTTCATATCAAATTTTATTCTGTACAAACATCTATGACACTTTCCATCTGACAAACTTGACAAGTTTATAACAAACCTGCTTCTATTTAGACAAGATGATCCATTTAAATTTATTTTTTGAAAAGCTAGTGGAAAAGAAAATATTCTCTCTCTCTCTCTCTCTCTCTCTCTCTCTCTCTCTCTCTCTTTCTCTCTCTCTCTCTCTCTCTCTCTCTCTCTTCAAGGCAGAGTCTCACTTTAGATCTGGAACTGGTTATTCACTGTGAACCTCCCACTTAAGCCTCCTGAGTGTTAGGATTAAAGGTTTGCTCCACAATATCTGGATGTCTTTTGTTTTTAACTGTCATCAAATTCTGCTTATTTATCAATGCTAGATAATGAAATCATACATGCAATTATCACTGGAAAGAATTAATTACAGCCTATCTTAAATCCAAAATATTACAAAACTGTTTAATGTTTTCTGGTGTCTTGTACATTTCCCTAGGTACATGTGAGTCAAGTTCCCAGTCAAATTCAGTTAACCTTTTCTAATATGTCAATTAACATTTTTATCATTATTATCTTCTGTTGTTCAATTCCAGTTCCTGGATACTTATCTACTTTAGTGTTACTCAAGCACACCTTCTTATAGCAAACTCAACAATCACTGCTCTTATTATTCAAATCCATCCACCCATTTTACCTATAGAAAAAGAACAGCATCTTCACAGACTGAAATCCCTGTTTTCTCTAACATGAAGTACCAACAATAACCTTCCATAAGAAGATGTGAAGCTAATTCTGTGTGCCTCCAGAGACCAGGGGGTAAGAAATGCTGAAAACACAAAATAGTTTGGAAGTGTTTATAGTCCAGAGACTTTTTCCTTGGAGGACCATTTGGTTTGTCCGGTGCAGCTAAAAGATTTTTGATCTCATTATAAACTATTAGAGAGTAAGAGGAAAACAAAATGTTAAAATTTTTTATTCTATTTTGCTTTAAATATTGATAGTTAATTGCTATTAGTCCCTTAAATGTGTAAATATTAACTTGTAATTAAGTATACATAATAAACAACTCCAAAAATAGTATCCTAAACTTTTAGTATATTTTAAGAAGTAAAAGAATATTCATGAAGCATTCATTTTATATGAAATACTGTACAATTATGGATATGCACAGATATTTAGCTATGCAGTTTTTTCTGGTAGCTAAGGCTTAGAAGTGAATAAAACAACTAAAACATGTATCAATTAATAGGAAGTTATAGAAATTATGTTCCGTCCATGAAGTCAAAATCCTTGGAGACATTGAAAATAAAGTTCAGACACTGAATAAAAACAACCATAACATGGTTTGTGTATTAGTCAGGGTTCTCTAGAGGAAACAGAGTTGATAGAACAGGTTGCAGTCAAAAGGGGAATTTACTGGGGTAGCTTATGACAGTCCAACAATAGCAGTCTGCAGGGTCATGGGTGAAGGAACCAGTCGCTGTTCGGTCCACGTGGCTGGAGGCCTCAGAGGTCCCAATCCATCCCAGAAGGCCTGATGGCTCCCTGGGGAGCAGCTGCTCTTCAGTCCATGATGTGAGGCTGAGGGAACTGGGTTCCAAAGTCCTCGAAGGGTAGGAGAGCAAGATTTGAGAGCAAGTCATGAACAAGCACCAGCAGCTTCGGGGGGGAGGTTCCCTCACTCTGGAGGAGGAACGTCCTCCTTTTGTCAATTCTTTCTGCAGGCAAGCTCAGAGACATGCCCAAGATTACTGAATCACAGTATGTATATAAAAGTGGACTGGAAAGTAGCACATATTAGGTTGTTACACATGTAAATACACATGACCAGGATCTATATATATATATATATATATATATATATATATATATATATATGTGTGTGTGTGTGTGTGTGTGTGTGTGTGTGTGTGTGTATACGTGTAGTTAAGTAAAATAAGATTTTTAGAGAAAAAAAGAACTGTATTGACTTTTCATTTTGTACACTAGTGTCAGTCAAGACTCAACTGGTACAAAAATGATTTAACCCTAATTAGGAAATTGGAGATTTTAATAAAGGCATAAAGAAGGGTTCAGAAATATTTGAATAAAATTGGAGGGACAAACTAAATTTATTCTTGTACTCTCTTTATTCACTGTTGTGTTTTATCCAAGTAACCAACAGTGCTGAGCAATTAATATCAGGGAAAAAGAAATTTTTCTTCCTAAAATAATATTATATCATTGTAGAGTGAGTTAAACCCAAAATACTATCCTCTACCAGTACCCTTCATATGAATTATCTAAGGGAAAAATCAAGGGAAAGGGCAAAATCATAAAACACAGCTGCCAATATCCCTGCTTGTAAAGTTGGTCGTGGGGCAGTTAAAACCTTTGATTCACAATTTCCCTATTGAAGGCAATGTATTTAATCATAATCCTCTCCCAGTCCCTTCTTTTGTCTCCCCTTCCTTTAAATCCCTTGTTTCCAACCAGTCCCTCTTCTGTTCTGAGTCTTTTCTGCCCTCCGCAGTCATCCGTGATGGCATGTTTGTTGATGGCAGAAGTCTCTCAACTATCCTGGGGTCTCACAGCAGTGTCAGCTTCAGCGTCATCACCTTACACAATGAGAACTGAACCTGCTTCCGATTGCCTGGTCCCAGAAGCCCTCGGACACTCCTCTTGACAGCCAACAAGATGCCATGATCCTCTCATGCTGGCTTCCTTCATGCTTTACAAAACCAATGTCATAGGAACAATGTAATGATTTCCACTGCTACCTCTTGATGGAGCCTGGAACCCTTGAACCAAAGCTGTAGCAGTGCCTGTAAGACTTGGTTGTTACATCTGTGGAAACTCTTTCCTAAGTAATTGTGTCTGGTATTACCTTCATATCTTTTTGCTCTCTTAAACTGTAGACCTAAGTAAGGGCAGTGAACAATAACCATGGCGCAGACTCAACGCTATCCTTCCTTGAAATTTCCTATGCCAAACAATTACTTTTAAATTCAGCCATGCTCAAGTTTTCAGTACAAGGGCAGAATGTAGGGAGAATCTTTGCCAGAATATAAAACAAACTGCCTCTAGCCCAGTTCCCAGTAGGGCCATATTATCCTCGGAAACTTCATAAGCCAGGCGACTCTACTCTTGATGTTTTTTTTAATATTTTTTATTTATTTATTTGCAAGCAGAGAGATACAGAGAGAGAGGGGGAGAGAGGGGGAGGGAGTGAGGGAGGGAGGGAAAGGAAATCCAGACACAAGCACCACGTTGTGCATCTGGCCTATGTAGGTCCTGGGGAATTGAACCCGGGTCCTTAGGCACTGGAGATAAGTGCCTTAACCGCTGAGCCATCTCTCCAGCCCGGCTCTTGATGTTTTTCTGAGCATTCTCGTCATCCATACTCCCACTAGAATGAATCCCTGAGCCCTGCTTGCATCGTTGTAGAGCTTTTTCTAGCCCAAATTCCAAACAATTCCACCTTCCTCCCCAAAATTAGTTCCAAAGGCCTATGAAACAGATGGTGAAGTTTATCATACCGTGCTGCTAATCCCCTGCCACCACCCTCCTTTTTCATCGCTCTCAATTCTCCCCGTCTCTAAATCTCTTCTTTCCATCTAGTCTCACTTCTATTTTGATGTGGGATGACTTTTTAACCCTCCTCCATTATCCCTGTAGAAACCTCTATGAGCTCATTTTTGTGAAGGTCTTGCGGAGGTAATACCTACTTAATGGTTCTTTGTATTTGTTATTACACATTGTACATCCCTACTCTACACTTACTAGCCTCTAACAAACCCTGTGATACACTCAGAATGACCTCCCTCTTTCCCCATTGACATATGCATGAATATATGGTATTGGTTTTTCTCTGTCTGCAAAATTTCACCTAACATGATGTCTTCCATTACCATGATTTTTACTACAAAAGGTAATACTTCATTTCTCTTTACGGTTGAATAATACACCACTGTGTGTCTATTCTTCATTTTCATTACTTATGCACCCAGACATACATTGATGTGCAAACAGATTGAGTCTATATCTTAGCTGTTATGAATAATTCCGCCATCAATGTGGGCATGCAATGCCCATGCCAACATCATACTTATTAAGAAAAAGTTAACGGAATTATAGATTTTTAAGAAACCTCTATAGTGTTCTGCATAGTGGCTATACTAATTTGCATCCCCACCAAAACTGTATGAGTTCCTTTTGCTGGATATTGCACCAGAATTTATCATATATTTTGACTTGGTGATAATAGCCATTCTAATTGACCCATACCCATTTTAGGGGAAATATTAAATATTGTCTATATGTTCTGCATTGGATAATACTCCTTGCATTCCTTTCAAAATAAGGTTACAGAAGTGTGCTGTACTGATCTTAGAGTTCAGTTGCTGTTCTCTATAGCACTTAAAACAAGGCAGTAATATCTGACATATGACAGCATTTATAGAAGCAGAGTAAAAGGTCAGAGCACCGTGAGGAAAAAGTATAAGGATGAAGAAAGTCGTCTTAAACATGGTCAAAGAAAATGGTATATTTTAAAACTTTATGACACAGCAATGACTCTCCTCCTGTAATGAGCACTTTATAACCCTAACTGCATCTCCATTGGAAACACCAATAGTCTGAGGTCTGGGGTTTGAGGCCTTGTGGGACTGAAAAAGCATCTAGAAAACCCAAACTGCAAAATGCGTGATGGCTTTGTGCACTGTGGTTCCTCTTGGCTGAGTCTCCAAACTAAATTCTCCTTTGAGTTCTGCTCCCCGGGCTCCAGGTTACTCCTGTTGCCTCTGTTGACTCGTTCTGAACACAAGTACTTCAGAACACCATCCATCTGTAAGCTGCTTTTGTTCTCCTGTTCTTTTGTCCTTTTATTCCCTTAGTGAAACATCATGTGGACTCAGCGGACCATCCAAGGTTGCTAATTAGAAGCCATTATACTTGAGAAAAACAACATAAGACTCTGTTTAGGAAAAGGTACTGGTCTCAGACAGAATGGAAATCGATACTCCTTTGAATCTCGAGAAACGCTCCCACTTAAAGTACTACCAGCAAATGATTCACAGTTTGGCAGAGAAGATATTGACCCATCCCATCTCTGGGTAGAGGCTCTGCTGCAATTATTGATCATAAATTATGTTCCCTTTAATTTAGCACACAGTTGAATTCTTGTTTGGCATTTGTATGACACGTGAACTCTGGAAGGGGCAGGGAAAGTATCAAGTAAGCAGCTATGACGTTTATTGATGTAACGAGTAGCTTTGTGGAGACACTGCAGGCTGGGTGTTCATGAATGGTGGAATTTTGCTCACAAGAAACTGTTCGAGGAGGAGGTAACTTCATAATGTTTTATGCATTCTTGTTTGTTTGTTTTGTTTTTTGAGGCAGAATTTTGCTCTAGCCCAGGCTGAGCTGGAATTCACTATGGAGTCTCAGGGTGGCCCGAACTCATGAGATCCTCCTACCTTTACTGAGTGCTGGGATTAGAGGCATATACCACTACACCTGGCTATGTTTTTATGTTTTCTATTCCATATTCCTTCTTCTTCCTTATTTGTCTTTCCTTCTAATTTTTTATGGTAGATAAATTTCCAACTTATACTGTCAGGTTCTGCTTCTTATAAGGTTCCTGATTTCTGTCACTTAGTTCCCAACATCATTCAAACTAAATGCTATTTTTCTCTTTATGAATCACAGCCCTCATATAATTGAAGCTTATTTTCTCTAAATATTTGGGAAAGATTTCTGGAAAAAAGATTCTGTTATCTAAATCTGGTCATAGATAGTTTAGTTTCCAAGTATTTCTCTTTACAGACAAGATTGGCATTTTTCTGTTTGAATATGCACAATCATTTGGAGGTCTCAAAGAAGACTCATCCTTGATTTTTATTTTTTGATGCAGTGTAGATGAAGAAGACAGTGGCCTATATATTCTATACTTCAACTCCCATAAAAATCATCAGGCGGAACAAAGATCTAAACATGGGCGATGCTTCAGACGAGGACTGGTAAGATGTAACTTCATCTGGTTTGCAAGGAGAGCAAGATGGGTGTGGAGGGACAGCAGGAGGCAGAACACAGGAGCAGGCGCAACTGGAATAAGATATGATGAGGGTTGGATTTGTATAAACCCAGTGCACGGAATTCCTTGTGGGAATTTTTCTTGAATTGACTCAGTATGGGAATACTTTATGTGAAACTTGTCTAGAAGGGATAATAATTCTTGAACTAGAAATTTACAGGAGATTATATCTGTGATAAATATGATGGCAATTACTGGCAGCCAGAGGGAGGTATGAAGACAGCGAAGTAGAGTAGACGGCTGGAGATGATTCACTGATGCCAAAGACCTACGCTGCCTCTATGAAGTACTGTATTCTGACAGGAAAATGTACTTCCTCCTTCGTAGATCCTTAACAACTATCTTGGACTTTATATTATCAGCAACCAACAAAGTAGTATAATACAGAAGCCATGGAATATGCCTGTTTTTGAATATTTTTTAAAGAGAAAAAATTGCACAACCCAAAATTTGTAAACGTAGAAAGAAGAGATCATTCATAGTCTTTCATGGAGACATTACAGCTGTTAAAATGTTGTCATTTCCTTCCTAGACTTTTATTCAAAATTTCAAGAATGTGGCTTGAATTTGATACATATCTTTGTAAAACCAAACCATTCTTTGAAAGACATGCAGCCCTTATTTTATACTCTGCAAAGTAAGATTAATCTTCTCTAGCTAGATTGGAACTCTGTAAATGTTTAGGAAGAAAGCACACAAATTTATAAATTTTGGCATATATCCTGAAGAAGATAATCAATCATTATTAAGTATTTTCTATTTATTTACATATGTGAGTACATGCGTGTATAAGATAGGACAGATCCTAAAGACATTGTTTTACTTCAATTTCTGATAATAAGCACACTCTCAATTCAATTATATATATATATAGTATTTATTCATTTTCAAGCAGAGAGAGAGAGAGAGAGAGAGAGAGAGAGAGCACCAGGGCCACCACCTTGTGGGTCTGGATTATGTGGGTCCTGGGGAATTGAACCAGGGGCCTCAGGCACTGGAGACAAATGCCTTAACCCCTGAGCCATCTCTCCAGCCCCTCAATTCAATTTTATAGGAGCTAAACAATCCAGTCGTTGGATTGAAGTGGAGGATTAGTATCCATGAAATTCAAATCAGAGGCTGGAGGAGAAGTTCCACTGGATGGATTGTTTTAATTTGCCTGTTTGCACGTGTGCTTGGGTGTGCACACACCAGGGTCTCGTGCTGCTGCAAATAAGCACCAGATGCCTGTGCCACTTGTGGCATCCAACGTACTTGGGTGTCTTGGGAATTGAATTTGGGCCAGCAGGCTTTGCAAGCACGTCCCTTTAACCTCTGAGCCATCTCCCTGCCCCTTCACAGTATTTCTTAAGTGCATAAGATAAAGGTGATGAAACAAGAATCATGAAAACAAACAAAATAAGGACAATAGACTTGGAAGGCATAATATGTAAAGCCAAAGTCTTTCCAGATAGATGAAAAGGAGCCGTCGTCCTATAAGTGAGGAAGAAGAGAAGAAAGAATGGAGGAAAGATTCTACAGCTCATCATAATTAGTGTTAAATAAAAGTATGATGAGAATAGAACATATTGGTAAGGGAGATACTTGGGATCTGTGTGTGTGTGTGTGTGTGTGTGTGTGTGTGTGTGTGTGTGTCGTGTTCTCCTGAGACAGTCTCTCACAGACCTTGCCATTTTTGCAAGCTCTGGCAATTCTCGGGCCTCTGCAGGACTGGGATTACAGATGTGCGTGGCGGTGCACTCATTTTACATCGGTGCTGGGGAATAAAACTCAGACCTTCATTCTTGCACAGGAATTGATCTTTCCCACTGAGCCATCTCTCCAGCCCCTTAATTCCAATTGAAAAAATAAGAATGAATCCATGTGTAACTGGAAATGGAATAGTAACCATGAAAAGAACTGAAAGTGATAAAAGAACTTTCATGTTAATAAAGGGGTAATGAAAAAAATACCATCTGAAACAAGTGTAAATTTTCAAAATTGTCTTTTTGACTGATGACATGATTAAAATCCAAGGAAATCCTCCGTGCTGGAATGACAGCAAATACGCCCATGCCTGACAGTTTAAATGGGTACTGGGGATTCAAATCAGGTCCTCATGCTTCCAAGGAGAACACTTTACAAAGTGAGTTATCATCCCAGTCCCCACCCCCACCAATTCGTGTTAAAGCTCTGTTCCCTGATGTCCCCAGAGACGACTGCAGTTGGAACTAGAGTTATTAAGGATGGAATTATGTTAACTGAGGCCACAAAGATTGAGCCTTACTCTACACTATGTGAGGATGCAGTGAGGATGGCATCTGTAAACAAACATATATAATATAAAAATACATTATATATGGATA
>PVHP010044656.1:0-14003 GCA_004024765.1 Zapus hudsonius | reverse complement strand
ACTGATCCTGAGAGCATGTGACCACCTGATCCCTCCACCCAATCTCATGTGACCACCTTTTTCCCTTTAAAAACCCTGATCTAAACCTGCCTCATGCGCTTCTTTACCACCCTTGGTGAAAGTGCCCGGCAGCTCGCTTTTCCTCCTATTAAAACCTTTCCTTTCAGAGTGGTCTCTCGTGGTCATTTCCATTCTAACAGAAGTGATGCTGTCATCTACTCTCGCCAGCCATGTTAAATCAAGCTTTTATTATATAATTTCCCCCTTTTGAAAGAGGTTCTTGCTATCTGTTCTAGACTGACCTTGAATTCACTGTGTGTTCCAGATGACTTTGAGCTCACAAACTTCTTGCCTCAGTCACACAAATGCTGTACTTACATGTGTGCCCAGTGTGTTGAAGATAATTGGATTTGTGTCCCATTCGGACTCTTAATAAGGTGGTGGACAATTGTTTTGCAAATATGATTTTTCGAGGTTGGCATTCCCAGAGCTATAATTAGCTGAAATAGTGCTGTGATGGTTAGAGCCTATTTAGTTATCCCTGAGCTCATTAGCACAAATTCTGAAATACAGAATACACTAATGATGCACTTAGAAATTGAAACAGGTAAACTGGGCATAGTGGTGTACATTTAATACCAACATTAGGGAGACTGAGGTAGGAAGATTGCCATGAGTTCGAGGCCAGCCTGGGCTACAGAGTGAGTTTTGCAAGTCAGCCTGGACTAGAGTGAGACCCTCCTTCAAGAAACAAAAACAAAAAGCATCAACAAGCCAAGTAGATGTGGCACATGCCTTTAATCCCAGTACTTGTGAATTCAAGACCACCCTGAGATTCCACGTCAGCCTGAGTTAGAGACTCTACCTCAATAACAACAGAAAGAAATTGAAAAAGGTAAAAAATGAGCCAGTATACACTCACACACACACATATGAATGACATCGGCATTGGTAGTGAACTTGGGAAGAACTTTTCTTTTCTTTTTTTTTTTTTTTTGGTTTTTCGAGGTAGGGTCTCACTCTAGTCCAGGCTGACCTGGAATTCACTGTGTAGTCTCAGGGTGGCCTTGAACTCACATAGATCCTCCTACCTCTGCCTCCTGAGTGCTGGGATTAAAGGCGTGCGCCACCACGCCCGGCTGATGGGGAAGAACTTTTCTGATATAGCTGTCCTGTTGTCTATTGCAGCAGTAACAGGTTCAGGTAGGTTTTATATGTGAAAAAGTAACAGATAGAATGTCAAGAATAAATATGCAGTAAACTGTATGGACCGACCCCATTTTATCAAATCTGTTTTATTTGGGGGTATTGAGATTAAACAAAAGGATTTACATATACTATGTAAGCACTTCCACTGAGAAACATCTCGAGTCCCTTGTTTCTTACTTTTTATATGTGGGAAAAAAAAATAGAAGAAAATACATCAAAAGATTAACCGAGCTCAGGCATGGTGGCTTATTGCCTCAGCATTTAGAAAGCTGAGGCAGAAGATCACAGTAAGTTCTAGACCAGCCTCAGAAACATAGTGAGATTGTATCTCAAAATACAAAAAAGCAAACAACAAAAAAGATTACTTATTTACTTCAGGATTTGGAAGGATTATTTTTCTGTGTTCATTTTGTACATGTATAAATTTTGGCATACAAATAATACTAATTAAAATAACATATGCATACAGAGGACTATTAAACTGATTCAGTTTATCCCCTCTCAAGGTTTTTTTTATGCATAATCTGTATTCTCTGTTTTACCTACTTTATTAGCATACAGTTGTAAAGTTATAAAGGAATAAAAAATATGAATGTACATTTTTTAAAAATTGTAATGCTCAGGCTGAGAAGATGGTTCAGTGGGTAAGAGCACTTGCTATACAAGCATGAGAACCTGAATTCGATCTCTAGCACCCATGTAAAGCTGCAGGCACAGACAGGAGGATTGCTCAGGCTTGCTGGTCAGCCAGTCTAGCAGGAAAACAGAGAGTTCCAGGTTCAGTGAGAGACTGCTCAAGGAAATAAGGTGGAATGATAGAGGAGAACACCCAAAGTCCTCTGGTCTTCACATCTGTGTGCACATCTGCACACAGCACCTACTACAGAAGGAAGAAAAAAAATTGTAAAGCTCATTGGAAGTAAGTGAAGTAGTACATGTTGCTGTTAGAATAGAGAATATTTAGCACGCCTTTAATCCCAGCACTCAGGAGGCAGAGGTAGGAGGATTGCTGTGAGTTCAAGGCCACCCTGAGACTACATAGTGAATTAACATAAGTACAGCCAACCTGTGTTCAATTCTTTGAAAAATATCAAAGTCAATGAAAATTTTAGATTTAAACATTTTATACAAAGCTTCAGTGGAGTAAAAATAAACATTCAGAAACCTAATTGAAATATATTTCACTTTAATCATGCTTTGGGGAGATGGTTTAGTGGGTAAAGCATTTGCTGCTCAAGCTGGAGTACCAGAGTTCGATCCCATATAAAGAGCTGTAAGGGGCTGGAGAAGAAATGGCTCAGCAGTTTAGGAGCTTGCCTGCAAAGCCTAAGGACCTGAGTTCAATTCCTCAGTACCCAAGTAAAGCCAGATGCAGAGTGGTACAGGCACCTGGAGTTTGCTTGAAGCAGCTGGAGGTCCTGGCTCACCCATTCTGTCTCTCTCTTCTACCCCTTTGTGCTTGCAAATACATAAATAAAATTGAAAATAAAAACAATACTGTAAGCTACTTCAGGCTTTTGTAATCCCAGCATGCTGATGATGATATGGGAGGCAGACACCAAGCTTCATGGAAGTTCAAAGAGTGCCACCAAGCCAACAACAGCTGAGCAAGAATCCAGAGCCAGTAACCCCGCCTCAAATGAGGTGGAAGTAAAAAGGAAGCTGTCTTCTGACATGTGCACCTCATTCAAACCTCATTCATGTGTAGCATGTGCACCTCATGCAAACACACACATAATTTAAAAATGTTAAAGTTTTAAAAGAATGTATTTCAATTTATTACTGGAAAGAAAAAGAAAATGCAGCAGTCACACACAAGCAAGTTTGTAGGTTTTGTTTGTTTGGCTGACTGGCTTGATCTGTTTTCAGACAGGGTCTTACTATGTAGCCCAGGCTGGCTTCAACTGGCTTTGATCTCACTATAGCACAGGTGAGCCTCAAACTCCCAATCCTCTTACCTCAGCCTCTTAAGTGTTTGATTACAGGTGTGCACTACCATGACCAGCTCACATGCAAGATTTTATAAAAGTCCAAAGAGTCCAGAGCAAAACTCCAAACAGATTACACATTCATTCCAACCCTGACACCTCTTAGCAGAGACTGCAGAGCACATTATTTCCATTATGTTCACTATACAGGATGATGGTGTCCTAGCCCCACAGCCTACCATTCCAGCTCCCTCTAGATTCTCGTCCATCTTTCCACTTAACTGTCCATCAGAAACATAAAATGGGCCAAAATCTTGACATGCCACTGAGGGATGATAAAGTCAGAGCTAGAGTTCACTTTGGAATGGCACAAAAGTGTGAGGGAACACAGAGTATGTATGCCAAAAGAGGAAAAAGTGAGCAACCAAGAGTCCAGGGAAAGGTGTGTGACTCACCCAACTGTAGTTGGTTAATGTTCCCCCAAGTTTATGCCCACTGGAACCTCCCTCCAACTGATGTTATTTGAAAATAGGCTCATTGCAGATTTAATTACTAAGGACTAAGATGAGACCACACTAGAAGAGGGTGAGCCCTTAACCTAATGTTTGCATACTGGAGAAGACAATGCAGATCCATGGCAGAGAAGGGCATGTGCTGGGCAAGCAAACAGGGACTCCAGTGACCAGGAGGAACTGGAAGAAAGCAAGGAAGGTTCCCTCTCTCAGAGCCTGGTGGTAGGCTGGATGCTAATACAGTATGAATTTCCAGACTGATGATTGTACTGTGAATAAACACTGATGTAAAAAGGAGTAATAAGGCATCAGGTCTGTGACTTATTCTTAAATGGTCCAGAAACTTTAACAATTAGGTACCTGGGTGAAAAGTATAGAAAGCTATTAATGCTATTTCTATATTTTGTGTATATGCGAGGTTATTTTAAAAGGAAAGTTAAAAATAAAAGTTATACTATGCCCAAAGCTGGGCATAGTATAGTAGCTCATGCCTTTTAATTCCAGCACCCAAAGGCTAAGGAAGGAGGACTACTGTGAGCTCAAGGTCAGCCTGGACTAATTAAGATGCTTGCCTGCAAAGCCTAATGACCAGGGTTCAATTCTCCAGTACCCACCATAAAGCCAGATGCACAAAGTAGAGCATACATCTGAAGTACGTTTGCAGTGGCTAGAGGGCCTGCACACCCATTTTTTTTTCTGCCTGCCTCTCTTCTCTCTCTCTCTGCTTGCAAATAAATTAATAAAAATATATATATATATTTTTTAATAAAAATATATTTAAGAAAGGAAAAAGTTAATTTAAAAGTCTAACAATGAAATATAATCCATTAAATAAATATCTATCTCGGCTTGCAAATAAATTAATAAAAATATTTTTAAGAAAGGAAAAAGTTAATTTAAAAGTCTAACAACAATGGAATATAATCCATTAAATAAATGAGTCCATACACAAATTAGCAGGAGCAAGTGGATCAGCACAAAAGGAACGAGTTAGAAAATTACATCACAGTAACAACTCGTTCAAACAAGAATCACAAACAGCTGCTAAAAACAGCTGATGAAAGTGTGTGTGTTTGTCGTTTTTTTGAGAGATCTGTTAAGTAACTCAAGCTGGCCTCCAACACACACAGTGCAATCCTGCAGGCATGCACCACTATATCAGGCTACACCTTGCTTTTAATTACAACGAGAAAATAACTGCAATAGAGACCACCTTAACAAGTGACCCAAGAACAGTGCAGCAAATGGCATCACACCTCATACATATACACATACACACACACACTTATCTGATAAACGAGACCACAGATAAAGAGACGAGACAACTAAATGCATGTGTGACTATGAACTGGTGTGTGGGGTGAGGGATGGTTCCAAGGACACTACTGAGACAAACTAAGTCTCTATATATAGTGTCTTAGATATTATTAAATGTCCTGAATTTGATAACTCTTCTATGGTTATGTAAGAGACTCCTTATATAATCATATAGCATCAATTTATATATAGTTTATATGAATTACACAGTGTAAGGGATGTACGCTAAAGGGTGGAGAAGAATCATGCCTGCAACCTACCCTCAAAGGGCAGAGTAAGCATCATGCGTATTCAGCACAGAGAGATTAGTAAACATGAATAAAATGTATTTAGAACATGTGTTATTCATGAAACCTCTATAAAATTGGAAATATTTCAAAATGAAACATTTTCTAAATGCTATAAAAACAAATAGGTTGTATCTGGGTTGTGGAATTTTAATCCATTTCCTTCTATTTTTAAACATTTTACCATTTCCCAAATCAGAAGCCATTTTCATTTTGACCTTACATCATATGGTATAGTCTAAACTATATTTCTTCAATATTACTTTTACAGTTAAACATGGTACACTAATGATTCAAGATGTTCTCTAAACATATTGTAAACACTAAATTGCCATTTATCACACTGGCTGATTCTGAGGTTCATCACAGATTCATGGAATCAATCCAAACGGTTTTCTCTGGTGATATCTCACAAGGTATTTTCAGCATTGGAGGCCTTCAATTTTTATATGAATTCTAAAATAAGTAATGAAATTTTAAAAAAAGACTCCAGGCCAATGCCATCAATGCTCCTGTTAGTTTTAATCTGATCTTTTCTTCACATTTTCACTCTTTAGTCTGTGGAATATGCTTGCACTGGAGCTTTTTGCCTGGACTGATCCTTCAGGCTAAGTTCTGGTCACCAGCAGGGTGAGGCATCAAGCATCTTCCTGGTTCACAGAACCAAGTTTTGGACACAAGCAGTTTCTAAAGCCAGGCATGGTGGCTCACACCTGGAATCCGGCACTAGGAAGGCTAAGGTAGGATGTTACAAGTTTGAGGCTAGCCTGGCACTATACTCCACAGAACCCATCTCAAAAAAAAAAAAAAAAAAAAAAGCAAAAATATTCTGCTAAACCGGGTGTGGTGATACACGCCTTTAATCCCAGCATTTGGGAGGCAGAGGTAGGAGGATTGCCATGAGTTCAAGGCCACCCTGAGACTATATAGTGAATTCCAGGTCAGCCTGGACTAAGAGGGAGACCCTACCTCGAAAAACCAAAAAAAAAAAAAAAAAAAAAAAAAAAAAAAAAAAAAAAAAAAAAAAAAAAAAAAAGATATTCTGCTTAAATAGCAGAATCCAATAAAGCAAATGTGTCCTTTTCATTGGACTTATTGACAGAGTGCTACAACCTTTTCTGTAACTCAATACTAGCGTTACTAGGCATAGAAGAACATGGAAAATCATGGCCAGGCACAATGGCGCACACCTTTAATCTCAGCACTCAGGAGGCTGAGGTAGGAGAATCGCTTGGAATTTGAAGTGAGTTCAAGGCCAGCCTGAGCTAGTGTGAGAACCTACCTTGAATAAAACAAAACCAAAAACAGAAAGTGAAAATATGAAAAGTCACTTTTATGAACTGGTGTAGATTGGGCCTGGAAGTAAATGCCTGCAGTCTTAGCATTTGGGAAAGAAAGAGGCAGGAAGATTACAAATTCACAGACAGCCTAGTCTACACATTGAGTTCCATGGAACCAAGACTACTTAGAAAGACCCTGTATAAAGCAAACAAAAAAACTGAATGTGTACTTCAAAGTTGTCTTTGCCTACTGCCTGGCTACATGAGACTCTGTCTCAATAGCCCTCCCTTAAAAGAACTTCAAAGGAAAACCAGTTGAAGGACAGAGGAGGCAACACAAAGATTTATTTGGAGGCTTAGAAAATGAATTTCGTTTTGTTTCTGTGACGCTGGAGAACATCCCCTGGGCTGGGTGTGTGCTAGGCACGGTGGCTCATGCCTATAATCCCAGAATTTGGGAGGTAGAGACTGGAGGACTACAGTGAGTTCAAGGCCAGTTTGGGCTACAGAAACCCTTTCTGGAAATCCCTTCCACCTCTGCCAAGAAATAGTTCTAGGGCTGGAGAGATGGCTCAGCGGTTAAGGCACTTGCCTCCAGTGCCTAAGGCCCCAGGGTTCAATTCCCCAGTACCCACATAAGCCAGACCCACAAGGTGGTGGCCCTGGTGCGCTCTCTTTCTCTCTCTCTCTCTCTCTGTATCACTGTGCTTGAAAATGAAAAAAAAAAAATATATATATATACATATATATATATGTATATATATATATATATATATAAAGAAAAAAGTTCTAGCTCATGTAGCAAGCACACCTCCATGTCTACAATCATAGCTCTAGCTCAGGTCTACAAGCTCTATAAGCACATCTCCATGCCTAAATCATAGCACTGTCTGCACAAGATGCCCAATGACTATTAAGTGCCCAATGACTCATTTTATTTATTTGTTTACTCATTCAGTCATTCATTTATTCATATTGAGGTGGGTGTCTCTACTCTTGTCAAACTCCTGGGTTCAAGTAAACCCTCCTGTATCAGCCTCCTGAGTAGTTGGACTATGGCCTCACCCAATGCTTCATGTTAAAAAAAAAATTGGGCTGGAGAGATGGCTCAGTACCCATGTAAAGCCAGATGCACTAAGTGGGGCATGCATCTGGAGTTTTTTTGTTTGCAGTGGCTGGAGGCCCGGGTTCGCGCTCTCTCTGTCTCTCTCCTTGCTATGTTTTTTTTTTTTTTATAATTAACGTTCTCGCTACTTTATAAAAATTTATCTTCCTTTTTCCTCCAACTGTAATCTTTAACAACATTCAAGTGATCTAAATTTCAAACAGGTAATTACCAATTTAAACACAAAAACTAAAACCTACGAATGTGGAAAGATAAATCATAACGTAAAGTACAGCAGAATCTGGTAAGGGGCTGGGGATGCAGCTACACCACAAAAACACCACAAAACTTGTTTGATAAGCCTCCAGATCACATCGGAGTTACCTCCTTGGCCTTTCAGTTGATTTTCTCTTTTACGGGACTGTGTAATGTGCCCTATTCAGCTTTGCATGCTTTACGCTGCCGCTCTCTCTTAAAAAGCAACTCGACCTGCTCAGAAACTGTAACTCCCATGGAAAGCTCTCGCTGAACAATCACTCTTCCCTGCGTACCAATACCCAAACTAGGGCAGAATTTTAACAAGTTCCAGCCACAGAAGTTAAAAAGATGAATTCAAAATCGGGGGGAAATTCTGGAGGGTTTCTCACTGAGCGGGAAACCGTCCAAGGACCTCTGACCTTGCCGCAGGACCCCGGCTCACCGGCGTTCCCGGTGAGGGTACCTACCCGGTATCGCCCAATCCGTGAAGGAAAATAACCTACAAGAGAAGGGAGGGAAGAAGGGAAATCACAAACGTGAGCCATGCCTCCACAAGCCCGCCCGGGACTGTGCCCGCCGAGGCTTCGGTTCCAGGTAGGCGCCCGCTCTCCTTCCCGCTCCCTGCGGTGTCCGGAGGTCCCGGGCCGCCCACCCGCCCGCCCGGCACTCACCGCTGCGGTGGCCTTGCGGGCGGCGGGC
This sequence comes from Zapus hudsonius, assembly GCA_004024765.1. Classification (NCBI taxonomy): domain Eukaryota; kingdom Metazoa; phylum Chordata; class Mammalia; order Rodentia; family Dipodidae; genus Zapus; species Zapus hudsonius. Next base: position 5,408 of record PVHP010044656.1, on the reverse strand, counting down.
ACCACGGCGGGCAGCGGGGCGGACATGTTGTTGCCGCACATCCACCGGCTCGGCGGACGGCGCGTCGGAAGCGGAAGGAAGGGACGGCCGGCGCCGGGCGGGCGGGCGGGCGGGCGGCCCCGGAGCAGGAGAGCCGCCAGTCGCCCGAGTCCCGGCACGCCCCACCGGGCGGGCGGGCGGGCGCGCGCGCGCGCGCTCAGGGGCCTGCGCGCCCCCGCCGCGCCGCCCTCCTCCCGCGCTCTGTGCTCGCGGCGCCCCCTGGCGGCCTGCCGTCACTATGCGGCGAGTCCCCAGCGCCCCTCCCACCGCGCGCGGACCAGCTAGCGCGCATGCGCCGCCGCCCGCCCGCCCGCGAGCCGAGCCGGGCCAGCGCGGAGTGGGATGAGCTTCCTTTCCCTCGCCTGGTCGGCTCCCCAGTGGAGGTCGTAGGGGCTCCGCGGTGCTTAGACTGGGATTGCCTACCCCACTCCATTCAACTTGAAGACCCCCCAGGGACCCACACCTCCCCACTGGGAACCCACGTCGTCTGTTCTGCAAGCACTGCACATTTAACTTCTTGCAGACATGCTCTTCGTTCTTTGGGGGCGAATTCTAGGTCGTCTGACCGCGAGGACTGACCAGCGAGGACACTGAAGCTCCCTGCCGCCTGCATCACAGAGAGGGGACCCGAACAGCTCGTGGTGCCTGGTACTCGGGGTCTAGAAGGCTTTCTGCCTAGGGAAATAGTTGATCTGTAAAATGGCTGGACGGAGACACGGAGAAGTTTATTTTGGGCCCAAGTCGTTGATCAATATGAGATGCCCAAGTGCCTCATTTCCAATCCGAACCGATCATGGTCCTTTAATTCTGAGAATTCACCAATGAAGTCACATAAGCCTGAAGTTTTCCTTAGGGAAAGTTTTTAAACTACCAAATAGATTTCCTTAATAGGAAGCTGGAGAGATGGTTTAGTGGGCCAAGAGTACTGCTGGGCAAGCATGAGGGCCTAAGAGAATTCGTTCTTCAGATCCCATGTAAAAAGCTCACTGGTCAACCAGCCTGACAAAAACCCGGCATTTCCAGGCTAAGTTAAAGACTCTTTCTCAAGAAAATAAGGTGAGAGTGGCAGAGGAGAACACTCAACACCTTCCTCAGCCTCCTCACGTGTGCATGGCATGAGCACAGCACATATAATACACGGTGCATACACTATACACACCATGCATACACATGTTGTATACACCATACACACACACAAATGCTGCATACACTATACACACCATGCACAAATACACACACGGTGCATACAGTGTATACACTATACATACCATAGACACACTCACATGCTATATACACTAAACAAACACACACATGCTGTATACACTATACACACCATACACACACTTGGTGCAGACACTATACACACCATACACAAAAATGCTGTGTACACTATACACACCATGCACACATACACACAATGCATACAATATACATACCATAGACACACATATGCAGTATACGCTCTACGCACCATAGACACACACACATGCTGTATACACTATACACACCACACACACATAAGAAATTTCCTTAATAGACATAAAGCTAGTTTTCTTTTTCTTTGTTTTTATATTTTTATTTTGTATTCACAAACATGAGAGAAAGAGAGAGAAGATAAAGAGTATGAACACACCAGGACCTTTTGCCACTATAAACAAATTCCAGATGCATGTGCCACTTTGTGCATCTGGGTTTACATGGCTGGGTGCTGGGGCATGGAACTCAAGCTGACAGATGTTGCAAGCAAGTGCCTTTAGCTGCTGAGCCAGCTCTTCAGCCTTATGTCCTTTTCCTTAACTTTAAAAAATGGGTTTATTGCCAATGCACAAAGTGGCACGTGTCTAGAGTTCATTTGCAGTGGCGGGAGACCCTGTTGTGCCCAATTCATTCTATCTTTCAAATGAATAAATATTTTTAAAATAGCTATATTAAGTTACAATCCCATATAGTTCACCTGTTTAAAAGGTGACTCATAGGTGAGCATGCTGGTGCATGTGGGTGTCTATCCCAGGAGGAGAATAGAACCATGAGTTCACGGCCTGCCTAGGCTATACTGTTTGAAAACCTAAACTAGCCAGGCTTTAGCCTCCACAGAGAGTTACAACACTACAGAAGATGAAGGCCTCAAAGTGCAAAAACAGGAAATCATTAAAATCACAGCAGCTGATTGAAACCATCAACAAAGGGGACTTTGAAGCTCCGTGGAGGGATGGGTTTCCATAAGCTTTTGAGAATTCTGAGTGGTCCTGTCCAAGAACAGCAAGCCCATCCATACCACCATCTTAAACCCACATGCTCATGTGATTGGAGCACCTACATCTGGCTCCCCCAGTCCATGGACGGACAGGGTAGGTCAGAGGAGACCCGGGTCTGGCACCATAGGGATGGCAAATGGCTCAGTGTCCACTGTCACTGCGCAGGGCTCCCTGCACTGCTGCAGTGAACTCAGTCCCAGGGGCATTAGGAGAGTCCAGCTAGAGGTGAACCTTCAAAGCCAGTGGCTGGTGGGGGCAGTCTGTCCTGTTTGAGGGTTAAAACAAATTATAAAGCGGCTGCAGCCAATGCACACCCTGCATGAATCCCTCCTGCCCGCCCTTCCCCGAGTCTGTCTCTGCTGTATAGAGGTGGTTTTTACATTTAAGAGAAAAAAAAATTCATAGCATGATGCATTTTAAAACCACATAGCCCTTGGAGTGGCAAGAAGGCAGGAGTTTGTGTGACACTCATCCTGACATGAACAGTATGTGGGAGTTTAGGAGAGACCCCACACAATGTTGCCAAGCTCCTCCTTAACCCCTCCCCAGTAAGAGCTTTGCCTTGCCTCCTACAGAATCAAAATGGGTATTCTTATTTCTTAAACATGTATATACTTTTTTTTTTTGGTGCCTTTTTTTTTTTCAATTCCAGACCTAACAGCAGTTAGGGTTATTTCTTTAGAGGGGGGATTGTGATGGTTCAGGCACTCACCAGAAACACCCTCTCCTTCAGTGGGAGTTGTCTAGCTGGAACTACAACCTAGACACTAAAACTGATTGGTCAGGTATGACTCAACCACCAGTCACCCTGCCCACCTAGGGCAGGAAATACTGACTGAACAGTTAATCCACCCTCTCTTCCTCACGTGGCAGGCCAGCAGAAGGACTTCTAAATCTCCAGGCCTTAGAAAGGTAAGTCCTTCCCCCATTCCATGCTGGGGTGGGGGAAAGCTCCAGATTTTCCCCACATGAACCTTTCCTTCTCATGATGGGAGCCCTGTTATCTTTTTTTCTGCTGCTTGTTTAGCTGAACAGCATAAACTCTTCACGTTTTCTCCCTACACTGGTGGCTGGAGAACTCTTTAACTCCCCATGTTCCCTTAAATAATAAAGTCTCCCACTATACCTTAATATCTTGTTGTCTATGATTTTAATTCTTTAACTTTGTAGACAAGAATTCAGGTACTCCTTAAATTTTGGGGTGCATTGGAGTTTTTGCTGGGCATTATCTAAATTCTAACTCCCAGCCACCCTGAAGAGATGAGCTCAGGTCCCCATGGACTCAGGCAAAGCAATGGGGATCATGGTGTGACTGTAGCCCTTGAGGTGGCCTGCTTACCCCAGGCCTAAGAGTGGACTTCTGAATCTAAACATACATGGGCACCCAGAACGAAGCTGATGAAGATTCTGTGGCCATCAGACTTCTTCAAAGAGACTTCCTCTGCAGCTGCAAAGCAGTGGCTTCAAGACTGGACTCTGCTGTACTTTCGGGGAGTGTAGGAAGTGAGAGGGATTAGGAGGAAGACCCCTCCTACAGGTAGAGAGGGCATGGCCTCACACAGTGACCTCATGTCACTATCAGGGACACTCCTAGGCCGCAGCCTTGCCACTGCTCCCGGCAAAGAAATCTTTAAAAGTCCTGACTTGAACTTGGAGCAGCTGCTTTTTTTCCTGTCTGGACTGCTGGGCTGGAGATGTGTGGTACCAGGCCAGTGAGTTGTGCCCCTCCCCTCTCTGATCTTGGTACAGGGATCAGAGAGGGGGAGGAAGGGAATTTTCTCTTTAGCATGTGTGCTATTCCTTTTTTTCTCCACTTTTTGGGGTGATTCTTTGCACTTGATGTTGATTTGTGAACCTCATGGACCACGTGGTGACTGGGCTGCTTCCCTATCCAATTCCCCCTTCCGTTAACTGATTTTAATCTAGAATAAAGGTGTGATAAGAAAAACATTTCTGTCCCAGTGTCTAAATTCTTTTAGCATTAGAGGACTCGAACTCAGGGGGAAATGTAGTGGTAAAATCCCAGACATGGCTGTGCCAATTTCCCTGTTACAGAAGGAAGAGAATTTGTGCTGCAGAAGCGTGTCCACTGTGAAGCCGATGAGAAACCTCGTACTACTGTGACATGCACTCTCACTCCTCCATTTGCATAGGGTGCACAATGCACATGGGCCCTGTTACTAAAGCTGATTCCTGCAGTTGGGAAGGGGGAGGGGTTACTGCTTCGCTTTGTGTGTTTTCTTAGCAATGAGAGAGCCAGGCCCTGGCCAGGGCTCCTCTGACCACCTTTGTCAGTTCTGTTTCTGTGCTGATCTGGACCATCTTTAAGGTCTTGCATTTTTCATGGAGGTGGGCCTCATGATGACATTCTTCTGGGCCTGGGCCCTCAGCCAAGTGCCCCTGTAAGATGGGAGGAGTGAGACAGTGGGATGAGATATGGTGGTTGTTTCTGCGCATTCAGGCTGCCCTCAGGGCTGCATAACCCCCTCCCCCCCTTTTGCTGCATGTCCATCTCTTTCCCTGTCTGTAAGATTGAACTGACTGCTCTGGTAAGAAGTGTCCTCTCAAGATGCTCTTTACTGACCAGCTGAAGTATAGACTTTCTGCTGGACAATCTGCATGGGCATCACCCCCTCATCTGCATGTACCCCAAAAAGGAATACAGAGCCAGGGCTCCTACATTCATTGTCCCTCTCATGGAGTTCCATTCCAGGAGGAAAAGATCTGTACCCTAAGCAGGTAACAGAGAAGACAATGAAGATGATGGCCATAGCCTCTGCCCGCCTCAACAAGTGTGCATATAATCTGCATACATATCTGCATTTTGAGGGAAAGATGGGTAGATGACCGTTTCCTGGACTAGCTTCAGGAGGCACAGGAGCTGGACTAGAGGCAGAACTGCAGGCTTTGCAACCAGCTGAGGAGAGCCAACTCTTGGGTGCTGGAGCTTGGATTTATTCTCCTGCTGGCCGGTGAGACCCGCAGGGGGCCAGGAGTCTGCGACCTCCCAACAGGTCGCAGGTCATTCATTGCTGGTTGGAACACAAACTTGTACAACCACTATGGATATCAGTGTGGAGGCTCCTGAAAAAGATGAAAATGGAGCTACCAACT
>PVHP010044655.1:0-14024 GCA_004024765.1 Zapus hudsonius | reverse complement strand
CCCTTCCACAGATCCAAGCAGAGACACAATCCAACAGCCCGCACCACAAGCAAGAACGACAGAAACATCAGGGGCCAGCAGCCAGCAGCAGGGGCCCAAGGAGTACTCAGACTCTTCCACATACCTTTGGACTAAAAATCAGTGATACCTTAGGGTGGGACTCCAGGATCAGCCCCCAGTGACACCTCCTCCAGCCAGGCAGCCAGATAAGCTTTAAGAAAACACCTGAGGGCTGGAGAGATGGCTCAGTGGTTAAGGCACTTGTCTCGAGTGCCTAAGGCCCCGGATTCAATTCCCCAGGACCCACATAAGCCAGACCCACAAGGTGGTGGCCCTGGTTCTCTCTCTCTTTCTCTCTCTCTCCCTCTCTCTGCTTGAAAACTGAATAAATAAAATATTAAAAAATTTTAAAAAAAAAAAGAAAAGAAAAGACCTGCACTCGGGAGGCAGAGGTAAGGAGAGAGTTGGTGGCCATCCTGAGACTACATAGTGAATTCCAGGTCAGCCTGGGTTAGAGTGAGACCCTACCTCGAAAAGCCACCTGAGTCTATTGGAAGGACATACATTCAAACGACCACATTGGTCAAACCGCTTGGTAGCCCATTCCTCACTCAATCACCTTTATCAAGAGAGAAACATTTCATGTCATGTAATGAAGGCAAAGCCACAGAGGCCGTCCTGTGTCCAGACTGATCATTCCCAGAAAAGGAGAGTCACTGGGAAAGGGACTCCAGCTGGTTTTGCTGAGCCTCTCGGGGCCATTTCCTTGCCACGGAATTAAGGTGACAGTATTACCATCTACTTCAGGAACAGCTGTGAGTTATTGATGAGATGGTACTTATATCAGGGCAGGGGGCTACAAGTAAGCCACAAATATTAGTATATTGCTTTTTTATTCATCGAGAGAGAACTTTATTGTATGAATATATTTCCTAATGGTCAGATTCCCATTAGGTTCACTCTATGTGTGTGTGTGTGTGTGTGTGTGTGTGTGTGTGTGTGTGTGTGTGTGTGTTTTCGAGGTAGGGTCTAGTCCAGGCTGACCTGGAATTCACTATATAGTCTCAGGGTGGCCTCAAACTCACAGCGATCCTCCTACCTCTGCCTCTGGAGTGCTGGGATTAAAGGTGTGCACCACCACGCCCAGCTCTAGGTTATTCTTATGTTCCCTCTTTCCTGCCCCCATTACCCTGAAAGCCCTCCTCAGTGGGGTTATCAGTACTCACTGTGGGGGTCATGGATGCCCCAGTCAGTCTTTGTCGGGGGACATTGATTTTTATTGTTATTGTTGCTGTTGATGGTAGAAGGATTTTCCCTAGGACAGAGATGCCCACTGAGGAGGGTGTGAGTAGAGCAGGGCCTTAGCCGCTGGTGCTGCCCAAGTCCTGGCTCTCACCAGTCCACCAAGCCCAACCTGCATATGAACACACCCAAGACGGGACAATTCCCTCCTGGTAGCCGGAAGGGTGTGAATTACCACCTCAGGGATCCGCTGTGGGAGTCTGTGTTTCCTCACACAATGAGGGAAGCATACAGGCTCCATTTGCTACTGCCAATGACTGAATTAAACAAAACCAAATCTGCTAATGAATTTCTCCCACTCTGGCTTCTGGTGCTGATTAGTTTTCTGGTATCTTTGTGGGAGAGGAAAGGGACCTGGATGTTTGCTCTTTTCTCCACACTAGACAAGGACCACATAAGATATGAATCACCACCTTTGAAAGGCATCAGGGTAGCAGAAGAAATTATTTAGTAATTCAGGTAATTTTTTTTTCTCAGACCGAATAGAATCAAATCTCTTGTCTATTCAATTGAAGGTCACTATTGAATTAAATGGAAGCTTTCAAATGTCTTCTCTTTTCTTTCTCTCTCTCTTTCTCTCTCTCTCTTTCTCTCTGTAGCTCTCTTCTCTCTTTTCTCTCTCTCTCTTTCTCTCTGTAGCTCTCTTCTCTTTTCTCTCTCTCTCTCTTTCTCTCTGTAGCTCTCTTCTCTCTTTTCTCTCTCTCCTTTATTTCTAATGGCTCCTTATAGGTTGGAGCCCCTCATTGAAGTGAGGGATGTTTTCCTCCCCACCCCGACCCCACCTCCATTACTCCCGCCCTGGCCTTTCCCTGTATCCCGCAGTAGCCTGGACACTGCAGCCTGAGTTCCTCCTTGTCCTCACACATGCTTTCATGGGCTTTCTCTCTGCTGAGGAAAGCTACTGCAAGAAGCTCCCCAGGCAGAGGATCTGAGGCTGGGCACAGGGCAGGCCATGTTCACTAGGCTCAGCAGAGTACTTGAGTGACAAGCTAAGAAATCCCCTCGGGCTTGCTGAAGCCAAAGAAGGAAATCTACTAGATCATCCAGACAGCTCATAGATGAAGAGAAGAAGCAAAGGGAACCTTCCCTGGGGAAGGCAGAATCCAGGTCAGCCCCGGGACTCAGGGGACAGGAACTGTACTTTTAGAGCACAAATCCTCCCCAGTTATTTCTAGGGCAGGTGGCTTAAATCGCACTGTACCTCCACATGACCTGTGACAGGCTCTCGAAGAGGAGATTAATTTGTCTATGTAATGGGTCAGAAAGCCAGCCTCAGTCCTCTCTCCTGTCCTGAGTAGAGACCAGTTCGCCTGTCAAGGGACAACTGCGACATCCAAGGAATGGCTCCACACAGGTGCATCTCCTGCTCTGCAGGAGTTTCCAGCAAATTCAGACCTCACATCCGTGATATGTGGCCATCCCTGGGTCTCTGTTCAGAATGAACCAAAAGAAGTACCTCAACCTCCCTCCTTTTTAGACAAAAAGAATTTTACGTGCCTGGTTTCACTACTCCTTTTGCTTGTAAGAACAAAGTCTAAGACATCATAGCATTCATGCACCGTGCAAAGTCCGCCAGGATGATGAGCCCAGGGAGCCGAGCATCATATGAGGACCAGTGTCCATGACCATGACCGCCATATGCCCCAGGAGGGTCACTGTCAAGGCTCTTCATGGTTCTCATTTTGTAATTTTTTATTTATTTACAGGTGTGTGTGTCGATGTGCGCGCGCGCACACACACACACACACACACACACACACACACACACACACACAGAGTCTCTTACCACTGTAAGTGAATGCATGATCCACTTTTTGCACCAGGCTTTACCTGGGTGCTGGGAACCAAACCTGGACCTCCAGGTTTTGCAAGCAAACACCTTTAACTGCTAAGGCATCTTCCCAGTCCCAGGGTGTTTGTTTGTTTGTTTGGGGTTTTTTTAGGTAAATTCTCACACTGTAGCCTAGGTAGTGCCTGAAACTCACTATGCAGCTTACGTTGGCCTTGAACTCACAGCTTCTGCTTCAACCTCTCAAGTGCTGGAATTCCAGGAGTAAGACCCAGGGGCAGCTTGGCTTCTCAAGTTCTTTGCTGTGCAAACCTCCTAGGCAGGGTCATTCAGATCCGGATCCAGGGTGGATCCTCACAGCTATGTAGACACACAGGAGACTCCTTCCAGGAGGTGCTGAAGGGACCGGGAGGGTGGCCAGGAAGGGAGATTATGGTGCCATCCAGAGGGAGCCGAGGAGAGCTATGAAGCCAGTCCATGCCCCTCCTTTGGCCCAGGTGAGCATGAGTTCTCAGGCCACTAGCTGCTTCCTTGTCCTGAGGAATAAACCCAGCCACCCCTGTGCATCCTGTGGCATACTCCCAGTCTCTCCTCATTCATTCTCTGCCTCTCCACACCTTCTCTCTCGTTTTATTTTGCTCTCTCTTCATGGATTCTCCCCCTTCCTTCATTCCTTTTCTTCCCTTCTCTGTTGATGATTTTTATCTAGGAGGCTGCAAACGTTCAAAACAATTAGGGGCTGGAGTGATAGCTCAGTGGTTAAAGGCACCTTCTTGCAAATCCTCCCTGTCTAGCCCTGGGTTCCATTCCCCAGTACCCACATAAAACCAGATGCCCAAAGTGGATCTGGGGTTCATTTGCAGCAGCAAGAGGCCCTGGAGCAGCCTGCCTCTCTCTCTCTCTCTCTCTCTCTCTCTCTCTCTCTCTCTCTCTCTCTCTCTCTCTCTCCTCAAAAATAAATAAAAATAATATTTTAAAATATTAGGGGCAGGTGTACTGTAGCACACTTGTAATCCCAGCAGGTAGACCTTGAGTTTGAAGCCAGGCAGGGCTGGGAACCCTTCGTGGCCTTCCAGCTCCCCACAGTTATTCAACAAACAAGATCTCTGTCTATGGAAAGAGGCTGTGCTAATTCACTTCCTGTCTCTGAAATGGGGTAAAATTAACCCTTCTCAGCACTTGTCTCGGCTCACTTAGAAGACAAACTATAGCAATGATGAGTCATTTCTGGAGCCATGAAGACAAGACTAGCAGGGAATCCAGGACAGAGGCCCTGCTGGGAGAGTTCCTCCCAGCAGCATGGAAACCGAGGCCCCACCAGTGCCTGCTGGATCGATCATGAATGGATCCTCTCATCTGAAAACTAAGGGTTCCATCCAAGTTCTCCAGGATGCTTAACAAGTACAAAGAGGGAGGAGCTAGGCAGATCACCCCAGAGTGAGTGCCTGCCTCCCTCCTCCTGTCTCCTGTTTGTTCATCGCTTGATGTTTGTGTGTGTGTGTGTGTGTGTAGACTATGTGTGATGTGGTATGGTAAGTGTGTGCATGTGTGTGTAGACTATGTGTGACATGGTGTGTGTGTGTATGTATGTGCGTGTGCATGTAGGCCATGTGTGATGTGGTGATGTGGTGTGGTGTGGTGTGTGTTTGAGGTAGGGTCTTGCTCTAACCCAGGCTGACCTGGAATTCACTCTGTAGTCTCAGGCTGGCCTCAAACTCACGGTGATCCTCCTACCTCTGCCTCCCGAGTTCTGGGATTAAAGGTGTGCTTTAACCCCACACCTGGCTTCTTTTTCTTTTCTTTTGTGGTTCGCGATTGTGCATGTGATATGTGCACGTGTGTAGACGTGTTTGTATGTATGAGTGTGAGCACACTGGGTAGTGTTAGGCTGTGGTCAACTTTGCTGTCATTCATCTGGTCAACCTCTACCTCTGTTTGCAAGAGGATCTCACGTCCTGGAATTCTCTGATGAGGCTCCTCCTGACTGGCCAGCGAACCCCAGGGATCCACCTAGCTCTGCCTCTGAGTTTAATCCCGGCTACCTCCCCTTCTTTCCCCCTCGCTTCCTCCTTCTCTCTCCCTCCACCTGTTGCCCTCTGAGGATATAGTCTGGAAGTAGGTGTTAGAGAGACACTTCTGGCCAAAAAAAAAAAAAAAGAGTGGGCTGTGCTTTTATGAGTTTGGTGAAGATCAGAGGTTTCTTTCCTCTTTTGCCAAAGGCACTTCTGTCCTGCATTTTCCTCTGGTAACAGGACAGTGTCATTTCACAAGCCCGTCCGCCCTCTGCCGTCAGAATTGGGAACTGCGGATAACTCCATTACACCCTCTGCTTTCCTAGAGCCCTTCCCAATAAGGAAGGTGCTCCTTCCCTCCTCTCTCTCTCTCTCTCTCTCTCCTCTCTCTTTCTCTCCCTCGCTTTCTCTCTCTCTTTCTCTCCCTCTTTCTCTTTCTCTCTCTCTCCCTCTCCTCTCATAAGTAAATAAAGATTTTAAAAACAACACAGAGAATAAAATCTCAACCTGGAAGAGCCCCCCCTGTGCCCTTATTTAAGCTGTGTATTTAATACAGAACTCATTCTTCAACCTCCAGGCTCCGGTTTCCTCCTCATGAAATAATTGCAAAGCCTACCTTATAAGAGACTTACTAGATGCAGAGTATTAGAACAATTCCTAGCACATAGGAAATACCCCATCAATATCTTTGTTACTATTGCTTACACAGAGTGAGAAGGTTTTGTTGTCAACTTGACCTTGGGTGGGTCTCTGAGTTTGCTTCCAGGAAGGATTAACTAAAGGAGGAGGTGGCCCTCTCGATGGGGGCAGGATGTAAGGAAGTTCCCTGGGAAGGAAAGCTCTCTCCCTTCCTCCCACCTGGCTGCTGGTGCTTGTCCTGACTTGTACAGGCATCCATCCTGCTCAGCGATCCTTTGTCAGTATTGGAACCAGGTTTCCTCCCAGAAGGCCTTCAGGCCTTCAGTGCTGGATTGGGAGACTGAGCCATCCAGCCACATGGACTGAGAGTCCAGTTTCTGGACTCTCAGGCCTGCAGACTGCTGGACTAATCCAATAAATCCCCCTTTACTACAATTCATTCCATCCGTTCTGTTCTTCTAAAGAACCCTGACTAATACACAGAGCTTCCTGACTTTTCTCCTAGGCTCTGGCCTTTAATCCCAGCACTTAGGAGGCTTATGTAGGAGGATCCCTGTGAGTCTGAGGCCAGTCTGGGACTACAGAGTGAGTTCCAGGTGAGCTTGTACTACAGTGAGACCCTGTCTCCGGAAAAAAAAAGGGGGGAAGCTGAATTTCCTCTTAGAATGGCATTGCATTCTAGTTCTTTCCCAAGTTTTTTCCTTTCTTTTGTCATGGCGCTAGACATGAAGTCAAAGCCTTAAGCATGCTAGACAAGCGCTCTGTCACTGAGCCATGCCTCCAGCCCTCTTTCACGTGCTTGATGGCACTTAAAATAACCACAGCACATCTGAGGGAAATTTCCTTCAACCTGAGCAAGGTGTGGGTTGCGAGGGCAAGGTGATAGCACATTCTCTCAGTGAAACCATCTCCTGGCTGTCTTCCTGTGGCCAAGATGTTCATCTAGGCTCCTCACAATGCCCTTTTATAATGATTTGTGGTCAACTGAACTGGACTGGACAAGAGTTTGATGGTTATTAGGCCTCTTTATTGGCTGGGAAATCTTTGAAGCATGAAGCTGTGTGAGACGATCAACGCCAGCGCCATTATGAAACATCTTTATATTTGGAACCAATTTGAACTGTCGTTTTTGATAACATGGATTATCCATCTCTAGAATTCAAGTCCTTGATATCTGCGTGCTCCTTCTCAGGTTCAGAGGATGGCCAGCCGCAGCCAGGCAGCCCCGAGGACTAAGCCCCCAGTGAGCATCGGCCCCATGGAATGAGTGGCTTCCAGTGGCTTCCCTCAACCCTTTTCAGCAAGATACCATCACAAATGACATTCCATTTGGAAACCCTTCTTTGCTGTCACTGTTCTCCTTAGAATAAAACAGGACGATTAGAGCTGTCAACACACACACACACACACACACACACACACACACACACACACACAAAACACTACTACATACAGACTGTTTCGGCTGGCATGTATGTCAAACTCGATGCTTAATATTAACTATAACCTGAGTAAAACAGCCTTGAAATAAATAGGAATCTCTCAAGCTGGGCCTTTGCTGTGCAAACATAGCTGGGTGCAAAAGAAAGCGGTTGATGGGCAGATGTTGACCTTTCTGCAGTGACAGATTTAACATCTGTACTTACACCTGTCACCAAATAATTCTAGAATCACACAAGCACTGACTCTGGTGCTATTTTGGATTCCTTCAGCTTCAAAGCCTAGGTTTCACCTGTGTACACTTTTTACAAACAAAAAAAAGTAGAAAGAGGGGCTGGAGAGATAGCTCAGACAGTAAAATGCTTCCCTTGCAAATGTAAAGACCTAAGTTTGATCCCCACAACCTACATTTTTAAAAATGCCTGGAATGGTGGTATGGACCTATAATCCCAACACTAGGGAGGTGGAGACAGGCAGATCCCTGGGGCTCAATGGCCAGTCTAGCCTGTCTCAAAAGAGGTGGATAGTGTTCAGTCACTAGAGATTGTCCTCTGGCCTCTACAAACATGTCTACCTACATATACATTCACATTAAAAAAAACAGCAGATAGGCCAGGCATGGTGGCACAGAACTTTAACCTCAGTGCTCAGGAGGCAGACGTAGGAGGATCGTTGAGTTTGAGGCCACCCTAAGACGACATAGTGAATTCCAGGTCAGCCTGGGCTAGAGCGAGACCCTATCCTGAAAAACAAACAAACAAAAGCAGAAAGAGCCAAACAGGGTGGCACACACCTGTAACCACAGCACTTGGAAAGTAGAAAGAGGAGAATCTGAAGCTCACGCTCATCCTCAACTGCGTAGTAAATTCAAACCAAGCCTGGGCTACAGGAGACCCTGTCTAAGTGTAATGGAAGATTAGGAAATTGCTAATATAAAAACACACTGCTGAAGGAATATGACTCAAATTTGGAAGATTAGAGGGACAGAAACAGCAACTGTTTGAGGTTTGTGAACGCAAGCTTAGGAGGAGATAAGAGAGGACCCAGAAGGCTTGCTGTCACTCTTTTGTCTACTAAGTCTATGGGGGTTATCTGTACTCCCAGAAACCATTGTAAATCAAATGCAACTTGTGACCTAACTTACTTTTGTTTACTGGCCCTGCCATTTGTCCTGTAAATACGGCAAGCTTTGATCAAGAAAGAAAGGTAGGGGAGGAGGTGAAAACAGAGGCTTATCAACATTTCTCCGGAACCCATTTTAAACTTGGAGCTCTCTTGTGTCCTAACTGATTTGTTTTCATGTGTGATGTCACATGCATACATGTCCCTGGACCCAGCTATGAAACCCCTTGTCAACTGGTATTCGGGGCCAATGCCTCATCTATGCGTGGCCCGCCGGCATAAATTCCTAAATTCATAATAATAAATGGAACTCCACTCTCCTCTTGCTATCATGGCTTTGTTTGTCATGGGAATTTCTGTAACATAAGGAAAGAGAGAAGGAGGGCTGGTTCAGCGGTAAAAGGCACGTGCTTGCTGTGGTAGTTTGATTCCCTCAATAGATTCAAAAGTGTATTAAAGATTTGTCTCCAGCCTCCTGGATGGAGGAGGTGTCACCTTGGCCTGGCCTCCTAGGGTATTTCTAAGGAGGATGTGAAATTCTAGCTATATATATGCAAAGAGCAGTCTGAGCTCAGGCCTGAAGGTCCTGACGTTTTTGTGAGTTAGAATTGGAGTGTGCTGATTGGAAGTGCTGGATGAGTTTTTTTCTCTCTCTGCTTGGTTCTGTGAAAGGGGACCAGCCTCTTTCACCATTGTGAAACTTCCCCTGGATCTGTTATTTTAATAAATACTTTCCTCCCAAAACTGTGCCTGGTTTGGTTCATCCCAGCAGTGTGTGCCTGACTACAACACTTACAAAGCCTAGGATTTAATTCCCTAGTACCCACATAAAGCCAGGTGCATAAAGTGACACATGCATCTGGAGTTCATTTGCCATAGCAAGAGGCCCTGGGATGCCCATGCTTATTCTCACTCTCTCTCAAATAAATATATTTTTAAAAAATAAAGAAAAGGGCTGGAGAAATGATTTAGCAGTTAAGACACTTGCCTGCAAAGCCTAAGGACCAGGGTTCAATTCCCCAGTACCCATGTAAAGCCAGATGTACAAGGTGGTGCATGGGTCTAGAATTTGTTTGAAGAGATAGAAGCCTGGCATGGCCATTCTTTTTCTCTCTTTATCTGCCTCTTTCTCTCTCTCTCTCTCTTTCTCTCTCTCTCTCAAATAAATAAAATGGAAGGAACAAAGGAAGTAAAGAAAGAAGGGAGGGAAAAAAGAAACAAAGAAATGAAGGAAGGAAAAGAAGAAAGAGAGAAAGAAAGAAAGAAAGAAAGAAAGAAAGAAAGAAAGAGAGAGAGAGAGAGAGAGAGAGAGGTTGGAGAGATGGTTCCACGGTTAAGGTGTTTGCCTTCAAAGCCTAAAAACTGGGGTTCTATTCCCCAGTACCCATGTAAAGCCAGATGCACAAAGTGGCCCATGTATCCTGAGTTCATTTGCAGTGACTAGAGGCCCTGACTTGCCCATTCTCTCTCTCTCTCTCTTTCTCTCTCTCTCTTCTCTCCTTGCATATAAATAAACAAATTTTAAAAGAAAGAGAGGAAAAAGAAGAAAGAAGCTGATTTGGAAAAAAAAAAAAAAAAGACTGTTCATAGCTGACCAACAGTCAGTCAGAGCCTGGCACCCCTGTGATGGGCTCACGTTCCCTCCACATCCTCCCAGGTCTCCTGAGAAGATTTCTCTCTCTCCAAAAGCAAGGTGCCATCTGATTGCTTTAAACCTTCATTTTAATGAGAAAGAACCAATAGGAGGCAATTATTGGGCTCAGGAGCCCAGGGCTACCTGGGCCTGGCAGGTCCAGTTCATTTATCCTCTTTTTCATTTGGAAACTCAGGCTGACTTTAATGATGAGAAGTGTCGTGGCCGTCAGGAGCCTCTCACAAGGCTGATAGAGCTTGGCACCCTTTCTTTAAATAGGCATTGAAATATGTAGAAGGACAGACGTATGTAGAAAGGTGTCATCTAGTCACCTGCTCACTAAGTTTTGGCCACTTTATGTAATTATCCCAGTAATTAGTCTCTAAAACACCAGCCCATCCACTTGTCTCTGGGAGAGAATTCATTGTTTTTTGTTTTGGGGGGTTTTTTTAAATATTTTATTTATTCATTTGCAAGCAGAGAGAGAGAGAGAGAACACCAGGGCCACCACCTTGTGGGTCTGGCTTATGTGGGTCCTGGGGAATTGAACCCCGGGCCTTAGGCACTGGAGGCAAGTACCTTAACCGCTATGCCAACTCTCCAGCCCTCCTTGTTTTAATATACAGATACAAAAGAGGATTTTTAGTTGCACAGAGAAAACTCATGAAACCAAAATTGGAGGTAAGAATGGAAGAAACTAGGCCACTTCCACCCTGGCTTCCCTTGGAGTGAGATGATCAAGGGTCCAAGACGAGTCACCAACTCTCCTTCAACTGCGGCTGATGGTGATCGTTGGTGGGCTCCTCAGAAACAGCCACTCCAGAGCACCCAGCTCCTACTGCAGTCCCAGTGAAGACAGAGAAACATCAAGAAAAGATGGACATCCTGCTAAAGGCCTTGAGACATGCCTACAAGTAAAACAAAGAAATGAGCTGCATAGGAAAGCCAAACCGTAAGTGTAGCAGGGTGAGAGGAGGACTAGAATTTAGATAATGCCCAGCAAAAATTCCAATGCACCCCAAAATTTAAGGAGTACCCAAATTCTTGTCTACAAAGTTAAAGAATTAAAATCATAGACAACCAGATATTAAGGTATAGTGGGAGACTTTATTTAAGGGAACATGGGGAGTTAAAGAGTTCTCCAGCCACCAGTACACGTGGCAGAGGTTTTAGTCAAAATTTATGCAATTTAACTAAACAGGCTGGTAAGAGAAAGATAATAGAGGGCTCCCATCATGAGAAAAAAGGTTCATGTGGGGAGTCTTGAGCCCCCCCCCACCCCAGCCTAAGGGCCTTACCTGGAAAATGAAAGTCCTCCTTCTAGGACTCCATGTTGAAGAGAGATTGGCCTTTGTTTAAGGGAAGCTTTTAAAATTTCCACCAGGTAAGTCAGAGAGATAGCTGATTGGTCCATACCTGACCAGTCAGTTTTTAGCATCTAGGTTTGAGCTCTGGCTAGAGACACCCCCCACTCAAGGGGAGAGGGTCTATGGAGCTTGTCTGAACCATCATGGTAAGGACAGGTTGTATTGCTGGGGATTCCCAGAGCTTCACGCATCTTCCATTCCTATGACACATCTTTTTGTTTTATATTCCATTTTGAGACAGGGTCTTAACTGGTTCAGGCTTTGAACTTTCCATCTTCTGGCCTCAGCCTCTTGAGTAGCTGGGATTACAGGCCTGTGTCCCCGAGACTTGTCTCCAAGGACCCACTGACTTCATCAAAAAGGTCCCTAAACTTGTGAACTCAGAATGGTTTTTACTTGAATCGGTCCTCCATTCCTTCCTCAGACCAGGAAGTTAGAACCCTCTGTGAACGTTTTAATAGTGATAGTAAACGAGTTCTATGTCAGTTCCAGTCTTGGGCATGTGGATGAATCACAGAGGAAAATAACTTTTCACGATTTTAAATGATTTTTTTTTTTTTTGCACAGAGGAAACAGCTCTGGAAAATTTCGATGCTTGTGGCAAGAGACTTGATGGATTTCAATTAGTCAGTGTGTATCTACTGTGACTAATGTTTATGCATGGAAAAAAAATCCGGAAATGGAATAGACTTGAAAATGGGATCTGTGTCAATATCCAAATCCTCATAATGCTGCTCCTACCCACTAGTGTAGCTTTTGCTTTTCCTAAATAGAACCCATAGGTAGGCAAGAAGTTCTTTAAATGCTGATCTCCAACGGCTTTTATTTTCTGACAGCAACCAGTGGTAAAAGCAGAAGAAAATTTATAGCTTTAAGTGTCTATATTAAGAAATTAAACAGGTCACAAGTAAATAACTTAATGCTACATCTGAAGGCCTTGTGAAAAGAACAAGGCCAACCAAGATACCAGTAGACAGACAGAAATAATAAAGATCAGGGAAGGAATTAATAAACCAGAAACAAAAAATATAAATAAATACCAAAAAATCAATGAAACAAAGAGTTGGTTCTTGGAAAAGATAAATAAGATTGATAAACTCTTAGGAAAACTGACCAAAAGAAAGTGAAAAGAGGGCTGGAGAGATGGCTCAGTGGTTAAGGCATTTGCCTGTAAAGCAGAAAGACCTGAGTTCAATTCCCCAGTACCCACGTAAAGACAGATACACAAGGTGGTGCATGCGTCTGGAATTTGTTTGCAGTGGCGGGAGGCCCTGGTGTATCCATATTCTCTCTCTCTCTTTCTCAAATGAATAAATAAAATATTTTTAAAAGAAAAAAAGAAAGTGAAAAGAGACCCAAATTAATAAAATTAGAATTGAAAAGGGTACCATTACAACAGATACCAATGACATTCAGAAAATCAAAAAAGTACCTAAAAAAAGAAGAAAGACTACCAAACCCTTTTGTTTGGTGGGTTGGGGGGGAGGGTTCAAGGTAGGGTCTCGCTCCAGCCCAGGCTGACCTAGAATTCACTATGTAGTCTCAGGGTGGTCTTGAACTCACAGAGATCCTCCTGCCTCTGCCTCCTGAGTACTGAGATTAAAGGCATGTGCCACCAGCCTACCAAACTATGTTTACAAAGCCAGCATTACCCTAATACCTAACCAGATAAAGACACAACAACAAAAAGTAATTACACACAAATCTCCCTCGGGAACATAGATGCAAAAATAATCTCAACAAAATACTAGCAAATAGAATACAGTAGTATATCAAAAAAAACCATTCATCCTAACCAAGTGGGCTTTATCCTAAATATGCAGGGATGATTCAACATGCACAAATCAATAAATAAAGCAATGTCTCTAATTATCAATAATAAAGATATCAAAAAAGGAAAAGAACTAAAGGACAAAATTCGCATGATCATCTCAATAGATGTGGAAAAGGCATTTGACAAATTCTAGCATCCCTGCATGATAAAAGTCCTAAAGAAAAAATAAATAAATAAATAAATAAATAAAAGTCCTAAAGAAACTCTACCCCCCCTTCCTTCCTCCCTTCCTCCTTCCCTGTAGATGCTAAAGTGAGCAAACTACTTCCACCATAATGGAGCTTCTCTTAGACTCTCTAAGCCTGAAATAAACCCTTTCCTCCCATAAGCTGCTTCTGATCAGGGGGTTGTCCCAGCAATAAGAAAGAAACTGCAACATAAAGTTGGTACCAGGAGTGGGATCATTGTTGTGATGAATCTGACCATGTGGAGTTTGTTCATGGGAGAAATATGGAAGGATTTGGTACTTTGGACTTTGGACTGGAGAAGCTTTGCAATGATATAAGCAGAGCTTTGTAGGCTATTCTTGTGAGACTTTGAAAATGCAAAATGAGGAGAGAATTGTGAACTCTAAAGGCTTGGCTTATGAACTTTCAAAGGGGAAAGAGAAAACTTTGTCGGAACTGGGCGATCTGTAAAAAGATTGGTTGTTACCACCATGCCCTGAGAATTTGATCAAAGTTGCATCTACCAATCCACCGTAGGCCGATGACCCAGATCCTGGCAAGAGAGGAGCCACCACAGTCATATCGTGGAGGATCCGTAGGGAACCCAGCAGACAATGACAGATGAACAAGGGACCTATAACCACAGCCATTCAATCAACATAGGATAGGCCAGTGAGACAGAAACCAAGGATTTTCGACACAAGGACCTCTAAGCTCGC
>PVHP010044654.1:0-14046 GCA_004024765.1 Zapus hudsonius | reverse complement strand
TTTTAAAATAAAAAGTAGATATTTTAGATACCTGCACTTATTGTTTATTGAAGATAACCAGCCTTGACAGATTGTCACTTTCCTCTTTATCCACAAGCCTAGATCTTTGCCACTGTACTTTGATGGCTTCTTCTATATTTAATTCTCTTCCACAGGGTGTCTCAAAGAAAGAAACACAGAACCTAGATGCTGACTTTTCCCATAACCTCTGCGGTGCCATTGTTGGCCTGAGTTGGACTGTATGGTTTTATATGCAAAGATTTGTTTTTAGAGCAGTCACAAAATATTTTTAAACACATGAGCAGAAAAAAAGAACATCATCGACATTTGGTTTATATCAAATATTTGATCCTTTGGCACTCCAACTAAGCCCTTCCCCTATGGACTACTTTGAACTCATCCAAACAGACAGACAGACAGACAGACACACACACACACACACACACACACACACACACACACACACACACACACCCATAATGGGATGATTGGAAATGTATTTTTTAAAATATCTTCTTGGTATGAACTACTTTGAAGCCTCCAACATTGCTATGAATCTTGATTCAGTCTTGATCCACTGACAGTAACAACTATCAAACCATTATAGCAAAATAAGTGTGAGCTTACTGTCCTCCCCCTTATTTATGGCTACATTCTGCAGGCCACAGATGGCCAGTCACATATCATGAGGTGAGAAACTACCAGAGGAGCTCTGAAATTCAGTGAGACAAAGAAGGAATTT
This sequence comes from Zapus hudsonius, assembly GCA_004024765.1. Taxonomy (NCBI): domain Eukaryota; kingdom Metazoa; phylum Chordata; class Mammalia; order Rodentia; family Dipodidae; genus Zapus; species Zapus hudsonius. The sequence continues at coordinate 13,304 of PVHP010044654.1, read as the reverse complement.
CTTTAACTGTGATAAGGAAGTTAGGAAAAAGATGAGGCTGGAGAATACCTGGGGAAGATTATCTGAACTTCTCTGGAACCCATTGTAAATATGTGAGTTGCCAGATGTAGGCATCTGCTTGTTTGTGTTTGTTAATTTACATGCCTAATGTCACATATTTATCTCTGTGCTCGACTATAAAATCCCTTTGTAACTGAGGCTTGTGGCCAGTGCTTAATCTATGCTTTGCCCGTTGGTGTAAATTCCTAAATTCGTAATAATAATAAATGTAACTCCACTCTCCTCTTGCTGAAATGGCTTTGTCTGTTTGGCATGGGGAATTTCTACAACAAAACTAGAATTCTCTACTCTGTCAAAACATCCTGCAGTAATAAAAGTAAAAGTAAATAAATTTCCAGAGAGAAAAAGTGAGAATTTGTTGCTAAAAGATATGCTCTAATAAAAAACATTTTAAGGGCTAGGGAGATGTCACAGCATACATGAAGACCTTGAGTTTGGATTCCCAGAAACCATATAGAAGCCAGGTGTGTGCCTACAACCCCAGTGACAGGAGGCAAAGACAGCAGCTCCCTGGGGCATGGCTAGGTAGCTAGGCAAGCTTCCTCAGTGAAGTCTCCATTCGGTGAAAGACTCTGTCACTAACGATAAGATGGAGAGTGACAAAGGAAGACACCCAACATTGACCTTGGACACACTCTCTCTTGCTCTCACATGCACTCATGGGCACACACATGCACACACACACATGCACACACACATGCGTACCACACACATACACATGGAAAAATAGATTTTAAAGAAGTTCTTACATCTGAAGAAAAAAAGGAAAGAAGCAACAGAAATGACAAATATCTGAGTAAAAACGATAGACTATTTTTATCCAAAATTCCTTAAAATATATATTTAATGGCTGAAAGCAAAATTTGTAATGTCTGGTGTGGTTTCCAGTGTTTGCAGATGCACTTCTAAGTTGTCTATGGTATAATAAACTGGACCAAAGAACTCTATGGTCCTAAGGTTTCTATGTTTCAATTGAGAAGACCAAGTATCGATTCCAAGCCGACTCTAAAAGTTAAGCATGCGTATTATAATCCCTAGAGAAACAATTAAAAAGATAAAAAATGTATAAAGGGCTACGGAATACATCAAAATCAAAACTCAGGGGCTGATGAGATGGCTCAGTGCACACAGTGCTGGCCACACAGGTGTGAGGATCTGAGCTCAGGTCCCTAGAGACCACATGAAGCCTGCTGCTGTGGTGTGAGTGTCTATAATCCCAGCATGCCTATGGTGAAAAGGGAGCCAGAGACAGGAGAATCCCACAGGCCACCTAGACAGTGGCGAACTCTCTCAAACAAGTTGGACGACAAGGACATACCTGAGGTTGTCTTCTGATCTCCACAGGTGTCCATACTCATACACACACAAATGACTTTTTCAATGACATGCCTATGTAGCCAAAAAAGGTGTAGGTTGAATAGTTTTCCAAAGATGCTAATTTCTAGAACCTACAAATATTACTTCATGAGAAAAAAGATACCTACAAATGTGATAGAAATTCTTGAAATGGAGAGATTATTCTGGATTATTCAAGTGGTCCCTGAAGGTAATCACATGTGTGTTTCTAGATGGAAGAGGCCACAAGTAAGGAGCTGCCAGCAGCTGCCAGATGCTGGAAGAGCCATGGGAATGATTCTCCTGCAAGAAGTTCAAAAGCCATGTAGTCGGGGCTGGAGAGGTGGCTCAGTTAAGGCGCTTGCTTGCAATGCCTAATGACCTGAGTTTAATTCTCCAGGACCCACATAAAGTCAGTTGCACAAAGGGGATTCATGTGTCTGGAGTTCATTTGCAGGGGCCCTAGTGTGCCCATTCTCTCTCTGACTCTCTTTCTCGCTCCTCTCTCTCTCTCTCTCTCTCTCTCTCTCTCTCTCTCTCTCTCTCTCTCTCTCTCTCTGCATGCAGATAATTTTTAGAAAAATCCAGTGTAGCCCTGCCAATATTTTTATTTTGGCTCGGTAATACTGATTTCAGACACCTGACCTCCAGAATTATGATAGAATACATTTCTATTGATGTGTTCCACCAAGTTTGTTAGAGCAGCCAAAGGAAATTAATACAATATGGACAGGAAACAAAGGAATGCAGAAAAATAACAAAGCAATAGTCCTAAATCTAAATCCATTAATAATCACAGTAAGTATAAATTTTCTAAGCATCCTGAGCAAATGACAGAAATTTTCAAAATTAAAATTTTCGAATCCAAGCTATATATAAGACAATCACTTCAAATATATTGATGGAGGTCAATAAAAATCAAAAGAACAGGACAAGACACAGCATATAAAACCTTATCCAATGAAATCTGAAGTAGTTATGTGACTGTCAAGCAAAGTAGATCCAAGCAAAAAGACAACTCCCAGGACTGAAGCGTGACAGCCTAGTGAGACGGGATAGATATAGTAATGCTATACCCAAGTGCACACACAGACATGTGAAACGCACGGTGCAAAACTTAGAGCTAAAGAGATAAAAAGACAAATATTACTCGCTTAATAATAGGCATAGCTGAGAATATCAGTTAATAGAATGTTGATGGGAAAAATATCAGCAAGAATGCAGAACTGACATTTTTATTAACCAATCACTTACGTGAATAGTATATAGAAATGTATACAGAATAAGACATTCTACTCAACAACAGCACATACACAGTATTCTTTTTTAAGGGCACATGAAACATTTACCAAGATACACCATAACTTAAATCCCAAATTAAAAAAGAACAATTAAAGAATGTAAATATCAGGGCTTGGGAGATGAATGAAGACCTGAGTTCAGCTCTCCAGCACCCACATAAATGTCAGGCATGGTGAAGTGTGTCTGCAGTCCTGCACACACACCATAAAGACACACACACACACACACACACACTCACACACACACACCATACAGACACACATACACACTCACACACACCATACAGACACACTCACACCATACAGACACACACAAATACACTCACACTCACACACACACCATACAGACACACATACACACTCACACACACCATACAGACACACACTCACACCATACAGACACACACAAATACACTCACACTCACACACACACCATACAGACACACATACACACACATACCATATAGACACACACACATACACACTCACACCATACAGACAAACACACACTATACATACAGACACACACACCATACATACAGAGACACACACACACTATACAGACATACACACACACACACACACACTCACACACACACCATACTGACATACATGTAAGAACTGGAAATGCTACATATCCCATGATTTCCCTGTGGGCTTTGCAGCATGTCGTTCAAATGTCTCTGTGGGTTCACATTCGTTCTTCTTACATCCACTTGGTTCTTTAGGTCTTTTGTCAACATGTAATTTCTCTTTATTCTGACAAGTTTGCTTTTCTGTGAATCTACTTTGTCTGGTATCAGCACATTGCATATTTTCTAATTATATTAGGACTAAGTCAGTAATCAATAACAAAATAGGACAATCTTAAACACTTAAAAAGTAAATTGCATACGTCTAAATAACTTCTGGCTCCAGGAGAAAACCTCACAGAAAGTTAGAACTGACCAAATCAAAATGAATTAAAGTCCATCCACACTTGTGAGACGTAGGGAAAGCAGTGCTCAGAGACTGATTCATACCAGGGGTCAGTCTCGCCCAAGCTCCCATCTCAAGCAAACAAACAAAATAAATACAAAATATAACAACAGAAATTAATCAAAATGAAGATAGAAATGCAACAGAGAAAAGTAAATGAAAACTAAGAAGCAGTGATCACAGGAAATATGAATTGTATCAATGTACTCTCTTATAGGAGCAACGTAATGACCACATTGTAACAAGTGTCCAAAGATGAAAACAGACACAAAACTGGAGGAAGCCCTACAACGCCACAGAAGCCAAAAAGTTAAATAGGAAAAACCACAAGCAACTTTAAACACACAAGAAATTCAGCATTTCCTTGAATCCCGCATGTTACTCACACAAAGGGAAACACATAACTAATATGGTCTTAGGAGGATTAAAAAAATGAATTCATCATTTTAAATCTTTGTGAGAGCAAGTCACTTGGCCTTGGTGACTTCACAACTTCTAAATATGGAATAACTTCATCTGTATAATCTCTTGCAGAAAATGGAAGTGCAGAGAACCCTCCCCAAGTCATTTTATGAGGCCAACGTTATGATAACAGCAAAACTAGGCATAGACAGTGCAGAAATGACAACTACGGATGAATATTTCTGATACACATAGGACCAAAACTCTACTACAAAATACCAGCACATTGAATGCAGCAGCATATTAAAAGAAGAAAACATGATGACCAAGTGAACTCCGTTCTAAAAATGCAAGGATACTTGTACATTAAAAAAATGAATCACGGGGCTTCTCCCATCTTGGGAGCTAGCCTGGAGCTCGGGGTTCCCTCTTTTCCTATTAAAAACCTTTCCCTTTCAGAGCGGTCTCCATGGTGGTCATTTCCATTCTAACAATAAATAAATAAATAATAAAAAGGAAAGAAACCCCCCCCAAAAAAAATGAATCACTGTCATTCATCATATTAAAAACCTTGGGTGGGGCTGGAGAAATGGCTCAGCAATTAAGGTGCTTGCCTGCAAAATCTGATGACCTGGGTTGGATTCCCCAGTGCCCACATAGAGGCAGATATACAGAGTGGTTTGTAGTGGTTGGAGGCCCTGGAATGCCCATTCTCTCTGTCTCTCTCTCTCTCTGCTTGCAAATACATAAATAAAGATTTTTTTTTAAAAAACGTTAGGTAGGCAAAACACATGATTTGATCAATTGATGCTTCCCAGTATTTACTGGGAAGAAAAATCATTTGAAAAAAATTTAATATCCACTCATGATGACAAGAAACTAGGAATGAAAGGGAACTTTCCTGAACTGTAAGTACAAGAGGAAGGAACACACACACACCCCTGAAGCCAATGTAACATTTGATGGCAAAAGACTGAATGTTTTTCTTCCAAACACTGAAAAAGACAAAGGCACTGATTCTTACAACTCATTTATCATACCAAAGTCCTAGACAATGCAATAAGGCAAGTAAAAAAAACAAGCATACAACAATTGAAAAGGGAAAACTTAAACTGCCCCAACATGATTATTCCTATAGGAAATTGATGGAACAGTTTAAAAAATACTTTACAACCTATACAACTAATGCTGGGCTTAGCAGTCATAAGACATAGAGAAGGTCAATACATGGAATAATCACTTTATTTCTAGAGATTCACAATACACAAGTAGAAAGAAAAAAATGTTTTTCTCATACCCTGCAGAAACAGGTATTACTACAAATCTCATGCTATAGTTTGATCACCACTGTGAGACATTAAGAAGATGGAGAATTAATCCAGTTGTGATGTTTAGAGATGGATATGCTTGGGGAAGCGATTAGGCTTAGATGAGGTCATTGAGCTGGAGACTTTATGATTAAATACTAGTAGCTTTCCAAAAAGAGAGAGAAAATGGCCAAAGTCTATGCATACACAACACACGCCACCTGTCATCACACTAAGCCCTGCACTGCCCTGATACTCTGCCAGGCAGAGGTCATCACCAGACACAGCCCGAGACCTTAGACAAGACTCTTGAGCCACAATAAGCTGCTTGTGGTCACAAATTCCCCAGTCTGCATTATTGTGTTATTAGCCATGGAAAATAGACCAGTATAGGTATACATATATAAGAAGGTGTGCACTACATTTTTGCTAAAAATTAAACACATTGGAGAAGTAAAAAAAAATGAACTAAGCAAAGGACTATAGGAGAAAACCTTTATGACATGAAAACCTTTTCTCCCATTTACTTCTAAATGGGAGAAAACAACTAGGACATGAGGTTAAACCAAAGAATTCTTAAATATGACATTAAATCAAAATTCATAAAAAAGATAACTTGAACTTCACCCAAATCAAATACTTCTACCCTGAAAAATCACTATGAGAATAATAAGAAGACATGCTACAGATAAAAAGTAATATTTATAATCACATATCCAACAAAGAATTAGTATTTACAAAGTAAATTTTCCAGGGTTGGGGCCATGGCTCAGCCAGTAAAGTGTTTGTTGTGCAAGAATGGCAACGAGAGCTTGAATTACTTCTTCAAAGAAGAAATACAGATAGAAATAATCACATAGAAGGATTTTCAGTATTAAACCACAATTAAATGCCTGTCCATACCTACTAGAAGCCTTGGCAACACTGAGTGTTGGTGGGGAGGCCGAGCAGCTAGGTTTCTCACTGGTTAGGAAGACAAAGTTTCTCAGATAAGCCAGTCAGTTCGCTCCTCAGTGTTTACTGGGAAGACTGGTCATCCACCATGATGGGTTTTGCAATGTCATAGACATTTTAGTTGTCAGACTGGGGGAGTTCCATTGACGTCCAGGGAGGAGAGGGCAGTGACACTGTACCCTGCAATGAACAGAACATCTTCCCCAACATGAACAATATCTAGCCTCAAATGTTAGAGTTGGGTGTGTCATGTATGTCGGTCAGCTTTCTGTCACTGTAACAGATACTTGAGATAAGCAACTTGTAAGGAGATAAGGTTCACTTTGTCTCGCAGTTCTGGAGGCTGCGATCTGATTGGTCAAGGCATGGTTTGCAGGTCCCGATGGGTGTGGAAGTAACGAAGGCATGACAGGGCATGACAGGGCATGAGGTACACGATGGAACAAGAAACTGTTCACCTCATGGCTGGGGTATGAACGACAGAAAGCAAGAGACTGGAGCTCAGGGCATGTCCCCAGTGACATAAAACCTCTCACTAGGCCACATCTCTCAATAATGTTATCGTAGTCAGCCACATGCCACTGGGATGAATCTTCAAACCAGGCACAGTTTGGGGGAGGAAAGTATTTATTGAAACTGCAGATTGAGGGGAAGTTCCCTAACAGTGAAAGAGGCTGGCCCTCTTTCACAGGTCTGAGCAGAGAGAAAAATCCATCACCAACACCACACACACAATAGAAACAGGCAGGAGGGGCCAAGGAGAGAATTTCTTCCCTTTAGATAGCCTTAGGGTGGGGCCTTACAACCCTTCCCCAGATTTACTGGCTTCCTGAGTCTCTGGAATTTCCTTCTTGCACTGCCCACACAGAAAAGGATGTTTACTTCTAGTTTCTTTGAGCTTTGCATCCTGCCCCTTGCTGAGAGGCTGCCTTCCTGTAAACATCCTCAGAGACCCACCCAAGATAATTAAAAAGTTCAAGTTGACAACAAAATCTAACCATCACAATTGTCAATAGTGCAATGTGAGGATGAAGCCCATTATTTTTCACGAATGAGCATGTACATGTGTAGGATATGTGTGTATGGGCAAGCATGTGCCATGGCACGTGTGGAGGTCGGGGATAATCATGCCGTGTTGGGTCCTCTCCTTTCCACCTGATTTGAGACAGGGTCTTTCTTGTTATTTGATGATGGGAAAGAATGATTATAAAGCTGCCTGGTAAGCTTTGGAATCTTGACTCTGCTCCCATTTCCACACGTGCTTTGGGATTGCAGATACGTGGGCTTTATATGAACGCTGAGTGTCTACACTCTGGTTGGCAGGCTGGTGGAGCAAGCATTTTAACCACTGAGCCATGTTCCCAGCCCCAGGATTAAGACTCTAACACATGAATCTGGGGAGGCAGCGTTTACTTATTTATTTATTTTGAATATTTCTTTCTTTTTAAAAATATTTTATTTATTCATTTTCAAGCAGAGAGATACAGAGAGAGAGAGAACACCAGGGCCACCACCTTGTGGGTCTGGCATATGTGGGTACTGGGGAATTGAACCCAGGTCCTTAGGCACTGGAGGCAAGTGCTTTAGCTGCTGAGCCATCTCTCCAGCCCCCGGAGAGGTAGCATTTAAGATTCAAATGCTAAAGTGGAGCAACTGTCTTTAAAAATGAAACACGTTAACATAATCACTGTGCATGAATATTTACAGAATCTCTACTCACAAGAGTCCAAAACTATATACAGCACAAATGCTTGTCAGTGGGTGAATGGATGAGCAACTGGTAAATGCACACAATAGAATATTATTCAGTAACCAGAAGATTAGCTATTGATGTATGTGACCACTTGGCTGAATCTCAAAGTCTTCTTGCAGAGAAGGAAGTGAAAATATCAAAATTTTATGAACTGTGTGACTCCATTTATAAGACATTGTTCAAAAGTGAAAACTACCGTGGCGGAGCCTCCATCACTGGTCTCCAGGACGATCAGAAAGAGGAGAAGAAAGCGACAAAGCCATAGCTTAAGATTGTTTTGAGTTGATAATTGTACTGAATCCTAAGCGTAGGTCAAAATTCAAAGTAGTATATACTCCTAAGCAAAAGTATTTTGTTTTATAATTGTAAAAACACATGTGCTTTCTTAACTCTGTGTCATATACAACCTAATGATGTTTCAGTCAACAAGAGATCACATATGATCTCATAAGATTATAACAGAAGCTAGTGATCCAGCACTTGGGACGCTGAGGCAGAAGGACTGTCGTGAGTTCAAAGCCTGCTTGGATTATATAATGAATTCTAAGCCAGCCTAGGCTATAGACTGAGACCTTATCCCAAGCAAACAAAACAAAACAAAGATTAGAATGGATCTGAACAATTCCCGTCACTTAGGGCTGTCAAAGGTGTCCTAACATCACAGAGCAATGCATTTTTTTTTGTGCACCTGTTGGTGGTGGCGCTCCTGTAAACAACCACTATGCTACCAACTGTCAAAAGCTTCCTACACATACCCACGTGCGCAGCCCAGGATACCACATCTTAATAAATGTGTTACTGCCTTGTATACTTGCTGGGCTACACTTTGTATCATTAAGTGAGAGTATCTTTCTTCTACTTCTGAAAGGCAGTTTGTAGAAAATCCCAGCAGCAGCCTCGCTTGCTCTAGATTGCATCAGGGTCCGCAGACTCCTCTTGTTGAAGCAGTTAACCTTGATCGACAACTACACAGGATTTAGAATCACCATGGAAACAAATTTCTGGGCATGACAGTGAGGGAATTCTAGATTTGGCTGAGATGGGAAGACCCACCCTAACTGTGGATGGCACCAGTCCACGGGCTGGGGTCCTGGGCCGAATGAAAATCAGAAAGCAAGCTGCACACAGCATTCTCTCTCTCTTTCCTGACTGTGGATACATTGTACCAGCTGCTCCAGCTTGTGCCCTCAGGACTTCCCACCAGGATGGGCGGACCCTCAGACTGTGTAAGACAAAATAGACTGTTTCCTTAAGTTGCTTTGGCCGGAGATATAAGGCACCCATGTAGGTTTGTGAAAGTACACTCTGAAGTTGCACAACAAAGATCTGATGATGCGCTTTGACTATGTCCCTTGTTATAGAGTTTAGTCCTCACATTCTGAACCCAAGACCCTTTCCTTCTGTTATGGCAAACTCCAGTCTGAAATGACTACGTTCCAGAGGGTCTCTTTATTAAAACCTTGTCCAAGGACACCTCCCCATTTTCCCTTCATTGAAAGTTGCTTCATCCCCTCTTGGGTTCTTACAGCTATATGTTTTTCCTCTCTGTTACACAATCTGCCTGCTGGTGTAATTACTTGGTCATGTGATTTTCTCCTTGACCACAACATGATCACAAAGGCAGGAACTGTGGCTCATGCATCTTAAAGTGCCCCACTGTGCCCAGCTCCAGATCAGGGCTCTGTGTGCATTTGTAAAACTGGAGAGTTCAGAAAGCCTTGCTTCCCAGGAGCCTAAGCCCACTGGGACCCACAGCAGAAAGAAGGGAGGTTGCCTGCAATTGATGACAAGCAAGCAGCCCACATCCATGGTCTGAGCTGCATAATAAGCCAGAAGATGAAGCAAAAGGACTGTGCTGGCCTGCGGTGTCAGAGAAGATGAACAAAGCTTATTAATGCAAGGTAATAGTGTGGGAAGAGAGCAGCCTCCCAGCAACAACCCAGTTCTCTCAGTGTGATGAAGTGCTCTGCCTTCCACCTCACCCTGTATCCACTTGGGATCCTCCTTGCTGCCTGGAAAATTGATGGGCAGAGCACTATCTCCTAGTTTAAGGAATTTCTGTCAGCATTAGCAAAAAAAAAAAAAAAGTATTGGTTTTGCAATTTTTAAGGACATCTCTTGTAGGAGGAAAGTGACTAAAAATTGGGCCAGATTGGAACAACGCTGATCTCTGAGCCTGCTTGGTCCACTCTGAGTCCCAGGCATGAGTGGAGGTAACTCAAAGCAGGGGAGGGGAGTGACAATTCCAGTGTCATTTTACCTAACCTTATGAGTGTGTTCACGATCAATGTCTCCATCATCCAACCTTCCTTGGGAGCATCCCAGGCTGTGGCAGCTGGAACATTCTGGTAGCTGAGGCATCTAGGGAGAGGAGTGTGAAGAAGCAGGTCCCTTGTGACCCTGGAGCGTGAGGAGCCCCGCTGGCTCTCTGGAGCACCACCCAGAGGAGATTGCTGACTTTCAGGATGGGCCATGTGCTGATGTCACGGCTGATCAAACACACAGGACCTGGCATGAGGCAGGAACAGTTCACCGACAACCAGACTCAAGGCTCAGCCTGGTTTATACCTTATTGAAAGGCCTAGAAATAGCTTCATCCTGGCCTCTCCAGATGCCAGAAACTGAAAAGCACGGAGAATCGTCTGCAGGAAAGGCAATCACAAGCCCACAGGGAGATAGAAGGAGCGTACTGGAAGAGGTAACTGACCTGGCCTTTGTGGGGGCACCTGAACTCAGCTGCTCCTGAGCACTGAGGCAGGATGGCTAGGAAGCGCTTCTACAACCTGGGGATCATGCAGCTGGCCTGGGTCACCAAACCCTGGCAAACCCACTCTCCACACTATGCAATTGAGGTCCCCAACTTTACCCACCCCAGGGGGAACAAACTCAGGAAGTAGAGCTATGAGGTAGGGATGAAGCTACTCCCTTGGGGCTCCTGCATAACCCACTGTGCAGGCAGAGAAAGGTTAGATTTAATGGTTCCCCCAGTTCTATGTGTTACAGGCCTTGTTTCCAACTTGGTACTATTAAAAGGTTGAAGAAAAACCATCATGGTGGTTGGCACACACCTGTAATCCCAACACTCGGGAGGCAGAGGTAGGACGATGGCTGTGACTACACAGTGAATTCCAGGTCAGCTTGGGTTAGAGTGAGATCCTACCTTGTAAAAGAAAAAATAATAACAGGTAGCCAGGCCTGGGACATCTCTGGTCATTGGTGGGCACCCTTGAAAACACCCTGGGAACCCAGGCCCTTGCTCCCTCACCCCAGCATCCTGGCTGGGAGTCCTTTCAAAATGTATTTTAAGGACCAGAGATTTTAAGTAGGCTGTTTTAGCTGCCGTTTGATCAAGCTAGGGCTTCAGAACACGAGTTTCCTTGTCCCCATCCTGTCCTTTCAGAGTCCAGAAAGGATAAAGGTAAAGAATTTTTCCCCCCAAAGATGAATAGATTACATCAGGAGACCCTGGGGAAAGGCAGGGATTGGCTGGCTGATGCCTTCATGCTGACCATTTCCTGGGCATTTAATCCAGAAATAATCTTTTTCCTTCCTTTCTCCTTCTCCTCCTCACCCACGGTATGCCGGGTATTTCCTAGATTCTAGCAGAGGGGAGAAGAAGACACACCTAGCTAGTCCCCTACCTCCCGTTTCATAACTGAGTCCCATGGCATTTGAGCATTGTAAAATGAATCAAAATAAGAAGCTTTCATAAGGGCAAAGGAGTTAGGCAGCATGGAGAGAAGCAGTCATCAAATCTCCAACATTTCCACGTCTACTCAGAGAAAAGAGGTGGCTGACTGAGGGCAGGGGACACCTCTGTGTGAGCACTGTGATCTGCTGCTGTCCCCAGCCCATCCAGCATGACTTTTCATATAACTGCAGCCCTAATCCCCCTTCTCTTAACGTGTGCATCCCTCCCCGACCTGGCCATTCTGCTCACAAGTGGCAGCCTGGATCCAAGGCGCAGAGAACCCCTGGGGAATTTCCCCACCCACAGCCTGGAGGAAGACATAGGGCTTCAGATCACGACCTCCATTGATGGAGAAGTGCCAGCTCTGGTCTCTGTGTTCACAAAGTAACTTGTAGGATTCCCAACACCTGCCTCTAATTTTCTTTTGTCTCATGTGATGGCTTTTCCCTTCCTGTCTTCTACAGCTGCTTGGAGGGAAATCTTCCCCACACAGCTGCACACCGAGGAATGGGAGAGAGCATGCAGGGAGGCACACTTGCCATGAGCCCCAAGCCCTGTGCTCAGCATGATGGCAGAATCCCCAGAGGGCTGTCCCCTCCCTCCACACTGCATTGCCAACTAGTAGGATCTCTACTGAGTTAGAGGCTTGACAATGAGGTGACAAGGTGCACAACAAGTATAATGTCCTCACATACTGTCCTGTGTGTCTGTGTCTGTGTCTGTGTGTGTGTGTGTGTGTGTGTGTGTGTGTGTGTGTGTGTGTGTGTAGGTTCTCCTAATAGCAATCAGAACGGAAGGGCATTGGCCTCTTTCTCCTGAGAGGAGAGCTTTGTGAGGAGTCAGGTGGAATGCAGACTCTTCCAGAACAGACCCTCTTCTTACAAGAAATCCCCTTGGCCTTTCTGCTTTTAATGCCTCCTCTCCCTCTGCTACCCTGGCCTCGAGCTTGGAGAATGGACTCTTCCAACAACTATGCGGCAACTATGAATTCACCAAGGCTTCTGCTGCATTCCCTCTCAGAGACACCACCTTGACGTTCACACAAGGAACCCCAAAGCCTTGCCAGCCAGGGGAGGCATGCTGAGGGCTTTCAAGACCTCTCTAGGTCAGTTGAGGAAATGTGCCTCTCATGACTGGAAGCATCTGGATCTCTCTCCTCGGGTGAGGACATTGTCTGGGACCCTGTTTTGGCAGTCAGCTCCAAGGCATGCATTAATGCCCTTAAAATACTCCAAATGGTGCATTTTGAAATTCCTGTGTCTGACAACCCCAAGGTGCAGACCAGCCATCCCAGTGGGAAGGACTCTTCATGGAATGGGAGGAGGGAAACGGTGGTATCAAGACATGATTTGTTCATACAAAGTTTCTACAAAATACATCAACAAACAAACAAACAAAAACTACTAAGGAAAAACTCGAACACAACTTGCCACATCAAAACCATTTGTGGGTGTCATGGAATCCACACATTCACTCTCCTGCAGAGATGTAGAGACAGGTCATCTGCCTCCTCCTCTGATGTC
>PVHP010044653.1:0-14248 GCA_004024765.1 Zapus hudsonius | reverse complement strand
GCCTGCCTGGTGCAGCAAGGGGCCGGGTCCCCTGGGCGGGGCTTCTAGATGAGCAGTAGCTGCGTCTCCTTCAAGAAGCCAACAGAGGCCGCTCACCCCAGAGCTCTGTACAGACACTGCAGGACCACGTGGCTGGGTGGCTCAGGGCCCTGACTCAGTCTAGGTGCCTCTGGGAGTGGAGGCTGAGGACTCTACACTGAGCCTTTCTCCCCATATCCAGGGTCCGGTCAGTTCAGGTGGCCACTTTGGGCACATGGCTCTTCCAGGAGGGCCTGGGTCAGGGGTTTCTGCAAGGTCACCCCCTCCCTTGCTGCTGGCCCACTGGGTTTCTGGTTGTCTGACCCTTCTGCCATTTTAGCAATTTCCTACCGATGGGAGCCACCACAACTGGCCGGGTTCCCACTTTTCTACAAAAGACAACAGCTCACTGTGTCCCTGTCACACGCAGTATGCGCACTTGGCTCACCTGCGACAGCCATGTTCCCAGGTTCTGGCATCTGGATCTGCCGCCTACCCACATTCTCAGGAGATCCCTGGAGCGGGTCCTGGCTCCTCCCTAGGGGTCTGTACCCACACTAGCCGAGCTCATTTGCCTCGGCTCCACATCCTCCTGTGTCCTGGGAAAGGCCAGCCTGGTGCCCATAGGTGCTGGCTGAAAGTCAGAGTCAGATGTGAATATTTCATGGGTGCACCATAAATAATGCACTTTTGCAGAAAGACGATGTAAATATTTTATGCACTGAAGTACAGCCAAATTTAAAGAGGGCCATGTTGAGGGAGATGGTCCACATGTCGAATGGAGGGTCCCTGTTAGTATGGGGTCCCTGCCCTGCTCAAGCCTGTTCAAGGGGCACATATCTGTGCCTGCTGTCCTCCAGAGCCTCTGTTCTGACCCCAGTGATGCCCTACCTTCCAACCACCCTCCTGACTTGCTGCCCCACAAGACCCAAGGGCTATCATCAGAGTCTTTTAGCAGCTGACCCTCGGTGTGGGGTCAGGTCCTTTGAGCCAGGTTGAGAGGCCTAGGTGAAGGTATGGGGTTCCCTGAGCCTGCCTTCGGGGGGGCCTCCTGCATTCCCAGAGCCTTTTACTCACTCCCTCTATCTCCTGGGCCCTGGCCTCGATTTCCTCCCCTAAATGAACCTTTCTTTTGGTATTTTCAGATGTTATTAACAGGTACAGGGTTACTCAGTGGGTAAGACGGCTTGTTGTTCAAGCCTGAGGACCTGAGTTCAATCCCCAGCACCCAGAGAAGGGGCAGGGCAAGGCTGCACATGCCTGTAATCACAGCATAGAGACAGGGCATTACTGGGGCTCACTGGTCAGCCGGTCTAATCAGCTCCAAGTTGAGAGAGAAAGTAAGGCTGAAGAGCCATAGAGGACTCCCAATGACCTCCTCTCACCTCTGTACACACGTGCATGAGCCCCACATTCCAGGCACACAAGCACATACACAAGCTGGGAAGGTGCTGTGCACCTGAAATTGGAATATTGCAGATAGGCAGAGATTAACGGGCGTGGAGGTCATAGAAGGGTAGACCTTACCTCTATTTCCCTGCTCACATTAAAAACGGAAACAGTCTGGCCCTATAGCTCAGGGGTTAGAGCACTGGTCTTGTAAACCAGGGGTCACAGTTCAAATCTCGCTGGGGCCTTTGGCATCTCGTTTAAGCTGGGCGTGGTTGGTGCACGCCTTTAATCACAGCACCCCCAGAGGCAGGTGGATTGCTGTGAGTTCAAGGCCAGCCTGAGACTACATAGTGAATTGCAGGTCAGCCTGGGCTACAGCGAGACCCTACCTTGAAGAACCAAAAAAAAAAAAAGGGGGGGAAACAAAGGCTGGCGAGATGGCTTAGTGTTTGAGTACTTCCTGTGCAAGCAGGAGGGCCTGAGGAGATCTGAGAGACGGCTGGATCCCCAGGACCTGCATAAACAGCAGGGTGTGGCCCTTCACACATTCCTTCTTGGGATCCAGTCTCCTGGGAAAGGGGGGGGGACCTCTGGGCCTCACACACACACACACACACACACACACACACACACACACACACACACACACAGAAAGAGAGCTCTGGGATCAGTAAGAGATCAGCACAGGTAAAAATGGGAGGAAGAACTGAGGCAGTTTAGGGGGGCAGAAATGGTCCCCACTGTGCCAAACAGAGATCCAGAAAAAATCTGGCTGACCTGTTTTTCCACCTGAGCCCCTTCCTGTAGGTGGAGTGGGAGGGCTCCTGGCATGGTGGTTGGTCGAACCTAACTTCTGAGCCAGCCTGAGCCCAGACCAGTCCGCTGTCTCTCTGGCTTACCTGAGGTAGGAGATGGGGAATTTTAAATACGCCAGGGAAAGACAAATTGCTCTCTCTCCTCATGGCTGGCCAGCAGAGACCCCCTAACCCTTCAGGTTTAGGTAAGGCCCCTGTAATGGTTAGGTTTTGTTGTCAACTTGATATTTTTAATAATCATGGGTGGGTCTCTGAGGATGTTTACAGGAAGGCAGCCTCTCAGAAGGAGGCAGGATGTAAGGAAGTTCAGGAAAGTGAAAAATAGACATCCTTTCCTGGGAGAGCAGTGCAGGAAGGAAATTCCAGAGACTCAGGAAGCCATTAAGTCTGGGGAAGGATTGTAAGACCCCACCCTAAGGCTATATAAAGGGGAAAGAATTCTCTCCTTGGCCCTCCTGCCTGTTTGCTGTTCTGTGTGTGGTGTTGGTGATGGGATTTTCTCTCTGCTTGGACCTGTGAAAGGGGAGCAGCCTCTTTTGCATTCTGGAACTTCCACTGTATCTATAGCTACAAATAAATACCTTTCTCCCCCAAATGTGCCTGGTTTGAAGATTCATCCCAGCGGCGTGTGGCTGACTACGACAGCCCCTTTGTCCAGCCACCAGGCCGAGGTGAGGGGCTTCTCTTCCATGAGCTTTCCCCCTTGTGATGGAAGCTCTCTGTTGCAGTCAGCATTCTAGTTGCTGTGCAGAAAGAACCCAAGCAAAAGCGGCTTGTGGAGGAACGGGTTTATTTGGCTTATGGACTCGAGGGGAGACTCCATCCTGGCAGGGAAAACGATGGCATGAGCAGAGGGTGGACATCACCTCTGCCACAGCACTGCAAACCTTTGTGGTTAGAATCTGCCACTTCCTAACTCGATGTCTCCATGTTTAGTCAGCGCTGGCCCTGCTCTCCCTGGTGTCAGGGAACTGGTTTCCCCACCCCCTTTGTCCCTCAGAGAGGGACCCATGGCTGCTTAGGTTGTATTTTCATTAGGAATTTTGACAGGTGATTTGTTCCCGCCTGGCCAAGCAGGCCATGAAGCCATCTTCAAGCTGAGGGGAGGAGCGTTCGTTCCCTGGAGCAGAAACTCTCTGAGAAGCTGAGGAAGTCTTCTTCCTTCTTTCCCCAGGCGGCCTGGGGCCTGCGAGTGGGTGGGGAGGGTGACTGGCCTCCTTTCTCTCGCCAGGCTGGCAGGACCTGTCCGGGGCCTGCAGCCACTCTGGACACTGAGTTGCAGGCTCTCCAGGCTGCGTTCCTGAGAGCCTGAGAAGGCCGCCTGGTCACGCAGGCCCCTGGCCTCCTCTGTGCTGGCGTGCCCTGTGGCCTGGGGCCGGCTATGGAGAAACAGGAAATGTGCTTCTTGTCTGAGGTTTGTGAGAACAGGAGCCTACAAACCTGGAACCTGAGGGTGTCTGAGCATGCCCGGAGCAATGATGGAGATGCTGGTTCAGAAGGGAGTCCGAGGAAGGAGAGGGAGTGGAGAGAGAGGCAGGAGGGCATGAGTTGCCACTCACCCTGGCCCTTCAGCCCTCTGCCTTGCCTCACCTCGCCTCTCAGCTCCAGAACAGCAGAGAAGGCTGGCAGAGGGGCAGAGCCCAGCGGCCCACATAGTGCCAGCCAGACCTGGCCCAGGGACCCAGAAGCTCAGCCCAATCAGTGTCTAATGGGTGGGGGTAAGCCGAGGTCCCCCAGTGCCTTGGTGCAGCCCCACCTGCCATCCATGGTGTAAGGTCGAAATTCAGGCTCCACCCTGATCCTCTTCCCCAACCGGCCTCAAGAGAAGTGTCAACCAGAGTCCAAGATAAAGACTCCCTCCTAAACAAGAGCCCGAGGGATTATCCTTCCTGATCCTGAGAGCATGTGACCCCCTGAGCCCTCCACCCAACCTCATGTGACCACCTGGGACCCCAACCTGAACGTTTTCCCCCTTAAAAGCCCTGATCTAAACCTGCCTGGCGCTTTTTCGCCACCTTTGGTGAAAATAGCCCGGCAGCTCGCTTTTCCTCCTATGAAAACCTTTCCTTTCAGAGTGGTCTCTCGTGGTCATTTCCATTCTAACACATGGGTCTTGGGCTCCGCCTATGCTGGGCCTCTCTGAGGGACCACCACTCACGAAGGGGTGGCATGGATTGGTTCTGCAAGCAGCCCACAGGGCGAGGGAGGCCCTCCGTAACCAGGCCCCAGGCCTGCTGGCCCAATTCCACACTAGGAGGTGCAGTGAGCTCGCCGGTGAGGCTCTCCCCAGGGAGCCCTGTGCCCCCCGGAAAGGCCTGGTGGCCTCGCTCTGAAGGGCCTGGAGCCCAGCCTTCTGCCTCTCCCTGCTCTCCATGCTCTCCTTCCTCTTACTGCCTCTCTGCTCACACTTCCTGTCTCTCCTCACTGAGTCAACAGGATCTAACAACCCGTCTTGGTCCCTTAGTGTCGCCCGGCCTCCAGCGTGATCTGTCGCTGAGGCTTCCTCTGCTGCGGAGGTCTGTGCCCGCACAAGCACGTCGCATTCCTTCCTGGCCCGGCCAGGCCTGCCCGACGCCCACTGCCGGGCTCCTAGGCCGACTGGCTTGTGTCTGTTCCAGAAAGCTCTCCCAGTGAGCCTGTCAAAGCCAGGGGCGGTGTGGGGTGGGGCCTGATGCCCATGGGCAGGGAAGGTCAGGGGGCCTCGTTCCAAGTCCTGAAAGAGTTCTTGAACCCTGAACCCTAAGTTCGTGTCTGCTTTTAACCAAAGAATTGGATTAAAAAGAAGAAGACTGAAAGGATACTTATTAAATGACCACATTTATTGGGGAAGTACAAAACCAAGGGAAGGAAAATGGATATACCCACAGGTCTGAGAGCCATGTGGAGGGCCTGACAGGAACGTGAGAAAGGAGTTAGAGAGGAAAGAGGAGAAAGTGCTGAGAGCTCCTGCCATGTGGAGGGCAGGAGGGGCAGAGAGCCTCGGGGGAGGAGGGGTCGGGTGGGGGGTTTCTCACCAGAACCCGGAGCTGCAGGAGCCATGGGCTGGCGGCCCAGAGAGCTTGCCCTCCCCTGGTAAACTGACTTATCACCTTTTGTGGGTGGGCCCTACCTCCCTCCTCAGGTGAGCCAGAGAGAAAGCTGATTGGTCTGGGCTGGAGGCTGCTCAGGAAGGGGTCTTAAGCTTGACCAACCACAATGTCAGGGTCAGACTTAAACCTTCCAGGAATGCTCCTTCCCAGAGAAGGGTTCAGGTTGCTTATGGAAAAACAGATCTGGGAGCTCCTTTAGGCTTGAGCTGGGGAGAGGCCCTTTCTTCTCTGACCTCTAGCAAAGCCGAGACGGGAAGGGCAGCCCAAGGACATTCCTGCTTTTTACTTTCGGGGTTCAGTCACCCTAAAGTGTCTCAGTCCAGCCTTGCCTTGGACCGTAGCCACTTACCAATTACTTGGGCCTCTCTAAGGAAGCTGCTAGAACTGAAGGAAAATAGGAGAAAACTAGCTCTTCAGGCAGTTTTCCATCAGGGCCTGGGCCCGGAGGGAACTCGGAGGTGCCACTCTACTTGCTATCCCCTGCCATGTTTCCTGGCATCACTGGCACTTTTCTGGCTGAGGCAGATCTGTAGTGCCCCCTGCTGTCCACAGCCATGCTCGCTGTGGGCTAATCCATCAGCATCTGTCTACCGGAATTAACCCTCTGAAAGTGGCAGGTTCTTTATCGCTGCGACAAGAAAGCTGACTACAGCACCTGGAAACCCCCATTTTTTCTAACTCTGGTTTTTCTCTAAAATTTCATTTCCCTTGAGTATGTTTTCCGCATACAAGAGTGTCTGGCCTTCCTTCCCAGATCTCAATTCCCCTTAAACAAATTCCACAATTTGTGATTTCTCCCCAAATAAACTAGCTCATAATGTGTCCTCCTTAAATTCATTTTTATTATTCCTCATTAGAGATTAGGAAAGAACCCAAAACTTGGGTTCCATAAATCTGGGGAACCCCTAAACCCAAAATTCCCGCATCAGAACTTTCCCCATACGTCTTCTACAGGTCCAGGGTGCCCAGGACCCATGCTTGAGGCCTCCAGACTCACTGTGGGTCTGGGCCCCCCAATGCAGCCTGTATATCCAGCTTCACGAAGCTTCTAGATCCCACCTTAAAGTCAGGTCCTGGTCAGGTGTCTCACCCATCCGATCCACAGAAGTGAGGGCCCTCCCCAGACAATTCCCAGACCCCTGTGTCATTTCCACAAGACCACCCGAGATTCCAGGAAAGGAAGAGTCTGGAAGGTAGCTGACCCAATCCAACTAGAACACAGTGCCCAGAGAGCAGGGACATGGTTGGTCAGGGAGATTCCAAGCCCTCTGATCCCCCTGCCCCGAGCCTCAGTCCTGAGGACTTGAGGCCCAGAGGACATTGTAGGATCAAGTCCAGGCCCAACGTGAGGGTCAGGACCTTGCTGGCAGCAACTGAGGTGCAGGCCATTTGCAGAACAGCAAGAGGGCAGAGCAGAGCTGTGAGGACAGGGACTGGGTGGGAGAGGGTGAGTGAAGGGAGCTGGTAGGGAAGGCCCTGGGGGGTGGATGCTGCAATAGGGCCTGGCCCCTCCCCAGACTCCTGGAATAACCAGGCCTCCTTCCTCAGCTCAGGGACTTCAGGCTCCAAGATTCCCACGCTGGCTCAGCTGGGGCTCCCAACAGCTCATAAATATTCATTTAAAAATTAAAGCCCCATTAAAGAGCTAACTGGTTGCTGATAAAGATTTAGCACTGGAGGACGAGGTCCAAGAAGCAGTGCAGGCAGAGAAGAGGCAAAAGTGACCCCATATGCCCAGCAACCGCAGGTAACAGAACGGTGAAGCAGGTCCTATATTTTGGGGTCTGTGGGCTGGGATCCTTGCGCTGCACTTGGGTGGGTGAGGAGACACTCTTTTAGTTCTGGGCCCTTGAGTGCCCAAGGCTCCCCCTGACTGGCAGATCCAGAGGCTCAAGCCTGAGAGCTGGGCACCTGTTGGTCCAGAGTTTGGAAGTCAGAGGCTTGTGGCTGTAGCGCTCAGGTTGGAGGCTTGTTGCTCTGGTAACAGCAGCCTGGTACGGGCAGGCAGCTGTTGCTCCCCCAGGCCTCTGGTCGCGGTGAGCAGCAGCCCAGCAGGAAGTGTTTCAGCTCCTGAATTGGGTCTCTCAGCTCCCAACTAGCTCTTGGGCTTAGGCCGTTGGGATCTGCGGGCCTAAAGGCTTGGCAGCTTCCTACAAGCCCTCCAGGGTCGGAGGTCTGGGTCTCTCCAGCCCATGCCCTGGGTACCTCTCTGGGACACCTGAGCCAGCCTCCCTCCAGACAGGACCGCTGCTGTCTCCTCTCTGTTATCTGCTCGGCTTACAGCAAGATCAGAAGTGACAAGAAAAGACCCCTGAAGAGAAGCATTTCAAGAAGAAATGTCACAGCCCAGAGGCAGTACAGGGTGCGTCTCCGTCAGCTGGAGAAGCGAGCCAACCAGCCTGCTTATTAGCTGGAAAGGGAGTGTGTCAAGGGCGTTGGCTCCAGTCATGGAAGACCATTATGCAAAGGAAGTGTTCACACCAATCTCGGCCTTCTGGGGAGGTGCTGCTCCTCTCTAGCCGGGGTGAAAATGGTTTCTGGAATTCACCGAGGCTTGTGATCATCAACAGTTTGAAACAGTGGTGGCCGGACAGGGCCTTCCGGAGCCAGAGTGTGGCTTCGGCCACAGCAGCTGTGGGTGCCACTGCTTCCTCATGGCATCTCTGGAGCGTTCCAAGCAAGGACAGGGCTGAAGAGATGGCTTAGCGATTAAGGCATTTGCCTGCAATGCAGAAGGACCAGAGTTCGATTCCCCAGTGCCCATATACAGCCAGATGCACAAGAGGGCGTATGTGTCTGGAGTTCATTGGCAGTGGCCTGGAGGCCCTGGTGCGCCCATAGTCTCTCTCTGTCTGCCTCTCTCTCTCTCTCTCTCAAATAAATAAAATATTTAAAAAATATTTTTTAAACATCGGAGTTGTCATCTGTCTGCCACAGGGGGTCTGCTTAGTTGGGAGTTTCCCGCGCAAGGCAGCCAGGCTACAAGGGACGCTGTCTCAAAACACTCCGAGCTAAACCGGAAAATGAAGGCTGGCATTCGCTTTGGCCTGCACGTCTAATGCCTGAGGCTGCTTTGCTCTCAGCCGAGCTCTCATGGGTGGCGCTGTCTCACCAGGCAAAGGTGCAGTCCTCTCATGGGGGCCGTTGCCTGTGCACGGGGACATGTGGTCAGTTTCTGTGACCTCATGGAGCCATGTTGCAGAAGAGAAATGGGTGGGGGATGAACAGCTCTGTTGGGTGGGGCACCAGGCTCCTAACCTGCAATTTCTGGCCTCCTGGTTTTCTATGGATCCTGCTCTTCGCTTTAAACATCTGGTCATGTTGTGGCCCACCCCACCTGAAGCACAGCCAAGGGCCTTCTCCACCCAGGCCACCCTGCCCTGGCACGCACACCCGTTTCTGGTGTCATGGCCCTGATCTGGAAGTATTTCCATTTACCTCAGAAGGACCCTGTCTCTCTCTCTCTCTCTCTCTCTCTCTCTCGCTCTCGCTCTCGCTCTCGCTCTCGCTCTCGCTCTCGCTCTCGCTCTCGCTCTCGCTCTCGCTCTCGCTCTCGCTCTCGCTCTCGCTCTCGCTCTCGCTCTCGCTCTCTCCTCTCTGCTGCATCCCACGGTTCCCAGGTTCCTGGAGGCAGTAAGGGGCACACCTGGAAAGAGCCTCCAGAGGTTGGTGAAACATCTGTATAGGACAATGCTTCTACCACTCACCTCTACCCACGCTCCTCCCGCTGGCGTCTAGGCAGGGGGAACTGGAATTGCTTCTGAGTGCACCGGGGGTCGGGGGGCTCAGGACCCATTTTAAACTATCAGTAGCAATACTTTGGGATTGCTTTGTAAGAAATTTGGAGTGCTATTTTTAATAAGGCTGTTTTGTAAAAAGCTTTGCTTTTGTAATAATAAAAAGGAATCTGGAATAAGGAGGGTTGGGATTTCAGCCTGTTTCATTTTAAATGCCGTTTTCCATTCTAAACATTTGGCAATGGTTTAACCATCTCTGTTTTGTGATAGTTTTTTTTTATAGGTACTCCAGGCTAACCCTGACCTCCTAATGTGTCTCAGCTCTGAGAGCTAGAAGTACAGGTGTGAGTCACCTCACACATCTGGAGCGTCTTTTGATTGATTCCCATGATTCCAATTTTCAGATCACATTTTCCAGAAGCCAGTCCTTTCGCGACGTGCTGTTTATGACCCTTGTGACTTCTGTATCCAATTCCCTGTCTCAGTGTCGTGCAGGAAGTACAGGGCCACCACACACTCACCAGGGTGTGACTCAAAGAGACAGAAGTAACACACTCTTGGGAGGAAGAAGGAGAAGAAAAAGCTTGGCCTCACCTTCCCAGTGGGAGCCCACAGATGACACCACGTGGCCCCCACGGAAGTCAGAAGAGGCCCCGGGCTGCAGTGGACGGAGAGAGCCTGGCAGAGGCGTTCCCGTTGATGCTTCTGGTGCTCTCTGTTTGGCCTCAGGGTTTTATATTTGAGTCTTGACTGTTCCCCAGGGCCTGGGTGTCTAAGGCTTGGTCCTCAGCTTGGTGCTATAGAGAGATGGTGGAACTTTTGGAGGTGGGGTCTAGTGGAAGGAAGTTAGGACATCTGGGGACGTGCCTGTGCCCGTGAAGGGTCTTGGGACTCCTGGCCCTCCCTCTCCCTCTTAGCGAGAAGCCTGCACCATGTGCTTCAGCCATGATGTCCTCTGCTGCCAAAGCCACAGGGCAAACTAACCATGGGCGGACACTGTGAGCAAAATAAACCTTCCCCTTGTCACCAGTGACAGCAAACAGACAGAGCTGGGTGTGGCGGTCTTACCTGGGCCCTGGGGAATAGAATCCAGGCCATCAGGCTTTGCAAGCAAGCCCTTTAGCTGCTGAGCCATCTCTCCAGCCCTCAAAGTTTTCATTGTAGAGATAGTCCACTTTGTTGGTTACTCATAGACATTTTTTTTTTTTGTAAATCTGAATGGGGTGTTTTCCTTGATTTTTTTTTTCTCTGCAATTTCATTATTGGTGCATTGTGTGTGATGTTTATTCTCCAACTGTACTGAAAATATTTTATTAATTCTAGGAGTTATTTTTTTAGATTTTTTTTTTGGGGTCTTTTAAGTATGGAATGATATCATCTGCAAACAGGGATAGTCTGACTTCTTGGAAGGTTTCCGAGTTGCCAGGCCCCATGCACATAGGCAGGACAGCACGGAGGAGGCTGCTCACCTTGGAGCAGACAGGCATCAGAGTGAGGCAGGGCCAGGCCTGGTATAACCTTCAAAAGCACAACCCCCCTTATCTAGACCCCAGCTATCGAAGTTTCTAGAACCTTCCCAAATAGCGCCACCATCTGGGGACCAAGTGTACCACACAGCCAACACATACAAAAGCCCTTCAGTGACCTCTGGCCTGGGGTGGGCTGGGGATCAGACAGAGGAGTTCCCACTCCATATGGCAGGCATTCGTGGGCAGTAGTGGGTGGACAGCTCGGCCACCAGCCAGGAAGCAGCATTCGTGAATTCAGCAGAGCCCTCCCTGCATCTGTCGGCCTCTTTCCTAAAGGACACAGCACCCAGTCACGTGCGGAGTAGCCAAGGCTGGACCCACGGGAAGCACCGTCCAACCTGGGACTAGAGATGGAAAAGCCTTGGCACTGGGCTCCCTGCCTCTTGGGACCAAAGGCCGGGGAAGGCCTGTCCTGGAGCTCTGCGCGTCGTCCTCTCTGGCATTATGTGCCCCGGGAGGGGCAGCCCTGACCTGACTGTCCTTTGGATGCACCCCATGGCTGCTCCCTACACGAAGTGCAGGTGGAATGGGCACCGCCCAGAGCCAAGCCACCCAGCCATGGGTTCCAACCCCCTAACTCCAGGGCCATCAGGTCACTGTAGGGGGGGACAGAGCAGCAGAGCAAGCCAGCAGCTTAACACTGACATTTTCTGGAATCACTCAGAGCCTGGCACATGGCGAGACTCTTCAAATAGCAAAGGGTGCCTCCTGCATGTCTCCTCCCCGAAGCCCTCTTCCTCTCCAGTCCCTGGTATTACTGCCCCCATGAGCCACTGTCCCCAGGGAACAGAAACCTAAACACCACCTTCCTCTGCCACCACCACAAACGAAGCGCTCCCAGGAGAGCCCTGCCCCAGCCCGGACAGGAGCTAAGGACAGGAGGAGCCAAGGTCCCCCAGAAAAGCTGCCCTGACCTCATGCACTGTCTGAGCTGAGTGACTCATCCAGCTGGAAACCCACTGCTCCCCAGGCTGCCCCTACCTTGCGCTGCCTGCTTCCTGAGCCCCAAGGTGCCTGCTGGGGGTGGGGGTGGGGGTGCAGAGGAGCTGTGGCAGATGGAGGAAACATGCTCTCCTGAGGCATTCAGGAGCGGGGAGGCACCACACCTAGATGGGGAGCACCTGCCCTCTCCCCCACATAGGCTTCGGGCCACCAGGCAAGAAGCAGCCACCAGTGTCCCCCTAGGGAGGGTGCCCAGCTTTGGGAGCGTATTAGGGAATGCCTCCCCTGAGTGTGGTGAGCCTGGCTTTTCAGGGCCCTTTAATACACGCCTTGTCCAGCTACGCCTAGTGCCCTGAGAGGCCCTGGGTCAAGGTCAGGGACCTCACACTGCTCCTCTACTGCAGCAGCCCCTACCTGAGCAGAGGCCCAGCACGCAGCCCAGATGAACTCAGCGTCACCGGGGGCTTCTGGGTCAACATCACCATGCGATTCTGGAAACTGATAAACCGTGTAAGACATGGTCGTGAGCAGCGGACAGATGATTTGTGTGGGTCTTTAAAGAGAAATTATTTTATTTTAATAAGATGCACATAATCTGGACCACTTTAAGTATCCAGTTGAGTGGTAGTAAGTACATTCATAATGCATAATCTTAATTTTTTATAAAAAGGTTTTCTTGGGGGCTGGAGTGATGATGGCTCAGAAGTTAAGGCGCTTCCTGCAAAGCCTATCAAACTGGGTTCATAAAGCCAGATGCATCTGAGGTTCGTTTGCAGTGGCTGGAGGCCCTGGTGTGCCCAATCTCTCTCTTTCTCTTTCTCTCTGTCTCTCTCTACTTGCAAATAAATAAATAATTTTAAAGGGCCTGAAGTGGTTAGAGTGCTTGCCTGCAAAGCCTAACAACCGGGGTTCAGTAGCCCAGTACCCACATAAAGCCAGATGCACAAAGCGGCACATGCATCTGAAGTTGTTTGCAGTGTCTGGAGGCCCTGGTGTGCCCAGTCTCTCTCTCTCTCTCTCTCTCTCTCTCTCTCTGCTCATGAAATGTGGCAGGACGAAGCTGCAGCAGAGCCTGAGCATTCTTCTAAAACGACCATCTGGCCAGCTGCAGAAGAGCGGTTCCCATGACATGCCAAGTTAATGGTCACCTGAGCCTGGAAAGTGCACCTGGGTTCCCTCCATCGAGCTGCCAAGCTTATTGAAAAGTCCACGGTTCCTCCATCGCTTTGCACCTTCTTTACTGAGGCAGGTCTCCCACTCTGAAGCCAGAGCTCAGCTGCTCGGCTAGTTAGCGAGCCAGACGCCTCAGGGACGCCTCGTCTCTGCCTTCCACACACTGAGATTACAGGTGGGCCGCCTCGCCTGCCGGGCATTTCCGTGAGAGCCCAGTGAGGATCTGAATTTAGGCACTTATGCTTGGGCAGCAGACGCTTTATCCACGGAGCCGTTCCTGGAACAAAATTCTAAGGTGTAATTAATCTAATGTGTAATGTGTGATGAGTAAAATTATTATTATTATTATTATTATTTTTTTTGGTTTTTCGAGGCAGGGTCTCACTCTAGCCCAGGCTGACCTAGAATTCACTATGAGTCTCAGGCTGGCCTTGAACTCATGGTGATCCTCCTACCTCTGCCTCCCGAGTGCTGGGATTAAAGGCGTGCAACCACCATGCCCGGCTATGAGTAAAATTATTGTGATGGTTCGTCTCTGGTTGTCAACGGGACAGAATTTAGAATCACCATGGAAACAAATGTCTTGACACATCTGTTAAGGATTTTCTAGATTAGGTTGCTTGACCCACCCTGACTCTGGGTGGCACCATTCATCTCTCTACTTCCTCCCCCCTGATGTTGGGGGTTCCTGCCGTGCTTCTGCCCCCATGATGAGACTCCAAATAAACCTTTTCCTTCTATAAACTGCTTCTGATCAGGTGTTTTCTCCCAGCAACAAAAAGCTGACTAATACACACTTATACCTTGTGTGCTTTTGCTGAGAGTTGAACCCAGGGTCTCATGCGTGCTAGGCAAGTGCTCTACCACTGAGCTACACTCCAAACCCATCACAACCGTTATCCAGCTCCAGAATTCTTTTTTGCAGAGCTGCAATCTGTGTTCATTCAACACCAGCTTTCCCTTTGTTAAGGCAGGGAGGGGAGCACTAGGGTTCAGGAGAGAATCCCCATGTGGTCTGAGAGCCCATGTGATGGCCCTAGAAGAAATGTGGAAAGGGATTTAGAGAGGCAGAGAGCTCCTGCCCTGTGAGGGCAGGAGGAGGAGAGCCCATGGGGAGTGGGGGTCAGGGGAGACAGGGTCAGGACCTGGAGGTTCAGGAGAGACAGCTACCCAAGAGGCTTGAACACCTAGTAAGCATCTACCTTTTCGTGGTAGGTCTCACCTTCAGGCTCAGGTGAGCCTGAGACAGCGGACTGGTCTGGGCTAGGGGCTGGCTCAAGAAGAGGCCAGCCATGACACCAGGTTTGGGGGCTGAGCTTAACCAACCACAATGTCAGGATCAGAGTTCAAGTTCTAGGAAAGGGGAACTCCCTCCCAGAGGGTGCTGAGGTTGTTCACGGGATAAAAGACCTAGGGGTCTCCTTTAGGCAAGAGATAGGGGTTGGGGATTTAGCTCAGTGGGTGAACACTTGCCTAGCAGGCCCAAGGCCCTTGGTTCAGTCTCAGCACTGGAAAAAAGGGACAAGATCACAAAAAGATTAAAAAAAAAAAAA
>PVHP010044652.1:0-14011 GCA_004024765.1 Zapus hudsonius | reverse complement strand
GGGGTTATAAGCCAGCTTCCCCTTGCCAGTGTTTGGCACACCTTCCTGCTGCTGTTTGCAGTGCTGTGGCAGAGGTGATGTCCAGCCCTCTGCTCATGCCATCGTTTTCCCTGCCAGGATGGAGTCTCCCCTCGAGTCCGTAAGCCAAATAAACCCATTCCTCTACAAGCCGCTTTTGTTTGGGTTCTTTTTGTGCAGCAACTAGAAAGCTGACTGCAACAGTGTCCATAAATAATAATAATTTTCCTATAAACAGAAGCCTACACTTGGGAAAATTGGGCTCAGTATTTGTTATGGCTGTGCTGTCCTCCCAACTAACAGGATGTGGGCACAGAGGCAGTCATCAGCGGAGGATGGCACACCTCCCACACGCACTGGGGGCCACACCCTTGTCTGCCCACCACCCCTGTCTGCTGGAGCACCAAGGGGAGGATGAAGGGCGAGTGACTCGTGAGGCCCTGGACAGTCTTTATTCTCGTGCATCCTGGCACACAATGAAAATAAGCTGTCGGTCGGGAATTAAAACAAAACCACAACTTACCACCCATCCACTTGGAAAAGGGTGAAAAGTTAGAGAATACCAAGTGTTGTCAATGACGTGGAGAAATGAGAATTCCTGTAGAGGGCTAATAGAAGCACGAATTGATTCGAATATCGGAAAACATTTGGTGTATTGAAAATGCACCTCTCTATGACCTAGCTTTGCTATTTCTAGTTATATATCCCTGGAGGAAACGCTCTTTATATTCACAAGAAGTCGTGTACGGAAGGCTCTGCAGCAGCCAAACACGGGATCACTACATTCCCTACCACTGTCACACTGAGGAATACTATGCCTACATCGAAATGAACCAGCTCTATTATTATAAATCAACATGGGGACGTCTTGGGAATCTATTAATGAAAAAACCATTAAGGGATGATTACTACACTATTATGATAATTTGGGTAGAGAAAGCAAAAGGGAAGAGTTAGGGCTGGGGAGCTGGATCAGCAGTTGAAGGTACTTACTTGTAAGGCCTTCCAGCCAGAGTTCAATGTCCCTGTGTTCTCACAAAGCCAGATGCACTGCGTGACACGTACATCTGCTGGAGCTTGTTTGCATCGACAGGGGCCCTAGTGCGCTCTCTCTCTCTCTCTCTCTCTCTCTCTCTCTCTCTCTCTCTCTCTCTCTCTCTCTCTCTCCTCTGTCTTTGTCTTTTTAAAGGATAAAAAGATACACACTAAATTCACAATGACAGTGTCCCAAGGAAATATAAAAGCAGACCAGGAAAACACAAAAAAGAGATTTTAACTTTGTAATCAGGATATTAGGGAGCCAGTCTTACATTTGAATAATTGCTTAAACTCTGATATTCAGATTTAAGCATGTGAACATATAACTTTAAACATATAATTAAAGCTATCCATCATAACTTGCTATACTACCAACATAAATTACAGCTATGCTGGAGCCTAAATCAAATAGGTGATAAGCCTGTAACATACCCAAGAAACACCTTCCTGGATTACATGTATAATTCTCTACATACAGTTCTCTTCATTTTAATTCCTAAGTTACCCAGTTCTGGAAGCCATTATGCCAGGACTTATCATGGTCCAAAAAGAAACAAAAAGAATATAATCAGAGCTGGTGAAAAATAGATGGAATATACATAAATACATAGAGGCATATATAAATGATGGCACAGAAGGAAATGCCTCTGGAAGTGCAAGCCCTCAACAGCAGCATAGGATAAACCTCTTTTAAAAGGTGTCATTTCTGTCACTGGTAACACATGTAAAATTATATGCTACGCAACTTATAACTAATGAACTAAAAGAATGCAGAGATATCACCATCAGTCCACTTACTACAAACTAGACAGACCAACATTTTTCTACGAATTTTTCTTTTTCTGATTACCAGGTAATACAGAATTTTTAATCCCATAGGTTAATAATGAAGAGTCGTACAATAAAGCCAATACATCTACCTGGCATTTGGTTTGAGTGTGTCCATGTACTTTGCTAAATCAATTATAAGGTATGGTCTAACAGACACTAGGGAAACCTTTTAAAGTAGTTTTTACAGATACTAAAAATCATCTTGCACATTGAAGTCACCGTACATGTAAGATAAAGAGCTTATACATTTCTGTTTATTCCTCATTAACCTGTTTTTTTAAAATATATTTTATTTATTCATTTTCAAGCAGAGAAATACAGAGGGGGGGGGAGAGAACACCAGGGCCACCACCTTGTGGGTCTGACATATGTGGGTCCTGGGGAATTGAACCCAGGGCCTCAGGCACCAGAGACAAGTGCCTTAACCACTGAGCCATCTTTCCAGCCCTGTTTTTTTTTTTGTTGGTTTTTTTTTGTTTTTGTTTTTGTTTTTGTTTTTTGGCAGAATCTCATTCAAGCCCAGACTGACCTGGAACTCTATAGCTCTATGTGGAGTTCAGGCTGGTCTTGAACTCACGGTGATCCTCCTACCTCAGCCTTCTGAGTGCTGGGATTAAAAGAATGCACCACCATGCCCCGTTTCATTTAACTTTTAAGCCACTCCCATAGCTGAAAATCAACACAAAAGCAATAGCAAACAGTGAGCACATGGTGATTACAGTCCTTCACCGTTCGCTGCTACACATGAAATGCCAGCAGTGAGCGATACCCACTACCCCATCAAGTGGGAACACGTGAACAACCACCTCCTCCTCATCTGCTCATCTACTGTAATGGCACTGTCAGAAAGGAGGGGTTTCCCAGCAAAAAGAGGTTTAGCAGGAAAGAAAGCTATCTTCAGGAAAGCTTACCTTAAACCCAAGGATTATGAGATATTGAAATGCTCTCAGTTAGCACATCGGGTATCTCTGTGCTTGACAATATGGCGTGGGTGAGGTCATGACTATCTTTTGGTGGCCAGGAGTGGATGCTGGCCTTTGCAATGCTTCAAGCAGCTGAATATCCACACACATGCTGAGATGAGGTCTTTTCATGGAATATAGGCAGCATGATCCTTCCGAGCTAACCCAGCGATAGCATCGCCCGGCTCCAGTCCTGGTTCTTGGTCTCCTTCACGTGGAAGGTTATCTTCAGGTCATCATCATGCCTTTGTCAACATGGACTTCTGAAACCTTCTTTACTCAAGGTGTCTTCTTCCACCACAGTTACTGCATCTGTCCGCGGGACTCAAACTTTCTCCCTGCACACAGGCCCTCGGCTACCTCGGCAGTGGGACAGCACCCTAGGCTCCTTTCTGACCATCTTGGCTTCACGTTTGTCACACATCGTTCTGGCTGCACCATTCTAGAACCTTCCAAGGTTACTGAGGGCGGATGCACAACATACTTAGCTCGCCTTTCTTTCTGTGTCTTTCCTCCTCCTCCAAAAATACTTACCAAAGATGTCTGTGAGGCCCAGAGCCACCACCTGCTCGGCCCTCCTTATCGCCTGTTCTCTTTGTAAGCTGAGGAATCTGTCTAAACTTTTCTACTTCACCTGGATTTCATCAGGATCCCAATCTTATTGGTACTTCAAGGCCGCTCTCCTAATAAGCCTTTGTCATTTTCTCCTGGGTGGCATCGGGTTTGAGCACTGAAACATCACAGTAAGTGGTTTCTTTCATCATTTCCTACAGCCATTGAGTGGGCAGGGACCAAAGGGGGCACAGAACGAGGTGTGTAACAGAGACGGAACCTTCCTGCCTCTGCTTTGGTTTGCAGTGGCAGGAAACCCTGGGGCAGCCATATTCTCTCTTCCCCCTTCTGCCTCTTTCTCTCTGTCTCTCTCAAATAACAAATAAATAAATAAATA
This sequence comes from Zapus hudsonius, assembly GCA_004024765.1. Classification (NCBI taxonomy): domain Eukaryota; kingdom Metazoa; phylum Chordata; class Mammalia; order Rodentia; family Dipodidae; genus Zapus; species Zapus hudsonius. The sequence continues at coordinate 10,213 of PVHP010044652.1, read as the reverse complement.
CAAACCTTTTTAAAAAAGAAAAACAACCAAAAAGAGCCCACTCGTGATGACACTATTCTGTGATGTGCTGTGATTGGCTGCCACATCGAATATCTAATTAGTCCTTTTGCTTCTCTGACCGTCCTTTGAAGCTATTTCATAAGCAGCAGCCTTGAATTCTTTCTCTTCCCTTCCAATTATGTGTTCATAAAACCATTATTTAAAAAATCTTGGTAATCCATCGTGACAGCAAAAACCAGTGTATTCACTTCCATCACTGCCAGCCTGGCACTCTGCCTGTCTTCTGACATATCATGGTGAGATTACTATTGAATTTATGGTACCCTCCTTGCCTCCCTGAGTGAATTCCTGTTCCCCATTAATCTGCATTTTCATCCATCCGTGATGTCAAATAGATATCTTACTTTCCGTTCTGCCTAACTCACTGGTAACATGATCTCTGAAATAACACATTGAAATGGATGCCCAAAAAATGCAGTCATAAACATGTGTCAAGCAGATCATGTGTTGTCTTTGAAAATACAATTCAGATAGAATTAGGATACACAACATTAAGAATGTAACTTTGTGTTTTTATTTTCAAACCCAGAATGTGAATTTCCCAAACTCTAGAATGAGTAACTTTGATGCTTAGCTTAGTGTTCTGGCCCCTTGCGGTCACTCATCCATTGTTTCTACACGCAAAATTCATACAACAAAATTAATATATATTCTGTGGGACCTCCAGCCAAAGAAGTTGGTTAATAATTACTGGCTTTTGTCCAATGCCTACTGTATACCAAATATTATCTACTCTATGCAAGGAGAATGAGTATTACTAAACTGGTTTTTACAAGTAATTAAAATTGAGGTTCAGAGAACTTAAATAAATTTGATTTAAACCACACAACTAGTCAGTAGAAAGTCAAGATTTGAACTCAATACCTATATTCTTAACTTCTCAGACATGAGTTTGATTTCACCACATCTTTCATCTTTAAAAATGGAACTGAGGACTTAGGAATCTGGAATTCATTATAGATTTTTTAAATTTTTTTATTTATTCATTTTCAAGCAGAAATACAGAGAGAGAGAGAGAGAGAGAGAGAGAGAGAGAGAGAGAGAGAGAGAGAGAGAGAGAGGAGAACACCAGGGCCACCACCTTGTGGGTCTGGCTTATGTGGGTCCTGGGGAATTGAACCCGCGGCCTTAGGCACTGGAGGCAAGTGCCTTAACCGCTGAGCCATCTCTCCAGCCCCATTATAGATTGTTGAGTAGCTCTTTGAGTGATTCTGTTTCCATAGATTCAGTAAAATGGCATCTTTTTCCTTTATTCTGCTTGATCTGGATGACCAGTAAGCAAAAGCAAATATTCAATCCCCTCTCCGGGAGCTTTCCGCTCAGAAGTAACACCAACACTAATCCACAGTCACATGAAAAATAAAGGGAAGGAAGAAAAGAAAATTTCTGAAATACACAGTACAAAAATGACTCAGACTGTTTGCTGGAAGCAGCGCTGTGAGTAATTCAGGTGAATCACGGCCATTTCCTAAATCATTTAAAGAATAATCCAGTCATCCAGATGGATGTACAGCAATGGAGCAGAAGCAAACTGGGGCTTGCAGCCAATTATTTTCAGTTGAAGAAAACTAACTGTCAAAGTCAGCTTCACATTTCTGGGATGAACATTCAACCAGACACAGCTTATGGAAGAAAGGGATTTATTTCAAGCTTACAGATCTAGAGGGAGTTCCATCAAATGGTGGCAAAAGCTGGCTCTCATTCGTAAATCCAAGTAGAGCTACCACCAAACAACCAGCACCACAAGCAAACAGAGCCAGAGCTCAAAACCTCTCTGCTTACCTTTAGGCTGGAATTTGGATCCACCCCAAACCCACCTTAGGGCTGGGCCCCAGGATGTGCTCCTAGTGACACCTCCTCCAGCCAGGCTTGGAGGCAGGCCATAAAGAAACACCTGAGTCTATGAGGGACATTCATTTAAACTACCACACCAAGATTTATAAAGTTATCTTTCAGTGCCTAGAATATGCAACTTCATGGAGACAGAAATAAAACAGAGTTATTTGGAGCTTGAGAGAAATTCTTTACTAGGTGCAAGGTTTCTGTTTGAGACGATGAGAAAGTTCTATAAATAGTGTGGAAGGATACAAACCAATGACTGTACCTTGCATAAATGTAAAATTGTTTTGTGTGACCATACTTAATGGCACGAAATTATACAAGTAGAAATTATTAAATTTCATGTTTTATATATATTCTACCTCAAAAGGCCATCTCAGCCAGCCAGACACTTGCAATAAAAATGAAATAGTTTTTTTTTTGAAGTGGGGAATCCTAAGGGAAAAGACTACTACAGAACAGGTGTCCTCTGAAGGAAGGGCATATTCCATAGAGCTAGCTGGCTGTGATGGAATGAATTAGCTCTACAGACATGTATCCTGGGTCTTTGACTCGCAAGACCCTCTGCAGCCAGAAGTTTCCAAATGAGCCAATCCCCACTTCCCTGGCCTCCTTGCTCATTTCTCCCCATCTTCTTAAACCATTCAAAACCCTCTAGTTGGTAATTTTCTTCCTTTTATATTGGCACACACCAGTGTAAAACAAACAAAACACACAAAATAGAGAGGGGTGGTGGGATAGAGGCTCATTTCAGACTGAAAGCAAATGGTCAGTGGAAGCTGTAGAAACCACAGTTTGATTTAGACAAGTTCAGCCATGGAAATAAGTGTCAGACGAGACAATTGTTTCCAGATCTCAACAGGCCAGGGATGGAGAGAGTAACCCTACCGTTATCAGAGTAAGTTCACACAGGGTGCAGTTGAAGTAACAGAATGAATGAGGGAAAATGGAAGAGTGAAGGTCCCTTTTCATTATCCTGTCACTGAGCAAGCCAAGTGTGTAAGACAGCTCTGTTGAGTGCCGAATGGCTGTGGGTTTGGGCAGCGAAGAGGATGGGACGTCCCAGAGAACAGTAGTGCGGCTGAGAAAGAATGACTTCATACCAGTTCTGAGGAGACACCTCTCTGACTCCCACTGGAGCTGAGCAGAAAGGTCTGAACAAAGGAAACACCGAGGCCACACAGCCACGTACTGAGTGGGTCACAAACAGCCCAAGTGTTAGCATCTTAGAGGAGGAAACATGGATCGTGCAAAAGCAGAGTCTCCTTGCCACTCTTGAAGATCCGAAGAAGGAGACACAAACTGCATTGTAACTTTCTATAGCTCTTCATAGAGACCAGGCAGTGAGACAAGCAGAGCCTTGAAAATCTCAGTGTGGATGAACTCCATTAAGGTCTCACCTCTAAGAGCGCTGCGGAAGAGGCCAGGCACATTGTGCCAGCTGACTATTCTCTTTTGGGAGCTGTGGTGGTTTGATTCAGGTGCCTCCCATAAACTTAGGTGTTCCGAATGCTCGATTCCAAGCTGATGCAATTTGGGAATTAGAAGATGTGTTAGGGGCAGGCCTGTGGGTGGCCTAGCCAGCTTTCCATTGATAGTGTTTGGCACACTCTGCTGCTGCTGGTGTCCACCTGATGTTGGCCAGGAGGTGATGGCCACCCTCTGCTCATTCCACTGTTTTTCCTTCCATCATGGAGCCTCTCCTTGAGTCAGTAAAACCAAATAAACCCTTTTCTCCACAAGCTGTTTCTGGTTAGCTGTTTGTCGAAGCAAAGCTGACTGCAGCAATAAATCGGTACTGAGGAGTGGGATTGTTGCTGCTGGAACCTGATTCTGTGGTTTTGGCCTTTGGAATTGATTTGAAAGGGAGTGTGGAAGGATTTGAAACCTTGGCCTAAGAGATGCCTTGCAGGTCTGTAAGTACAGCTGATAGATTCTGGGTGAAAAGACCTGAATGCAGTAAGAGCTAGAGACTGTGAGGTTTGGCTCGCGAGGGTGAGAAAGAACTTTGTTGGGATTGATCTAGAAGCAGTTTGCATGAGAGGCTTACTTCATTCTGCCTGCTTGTGTCCTTGTTTGAGGTGTGTTGGGGGGCGCTATGGGTATTAATAACCATCTTCCCCTTGCCAGTGTTTGGCACACTCTCCTCCTGCTGTTGTCCAACTTATGTTGGCCAGGAGGTGTCCAGTCTCTGCTCATGCTGTCATTTTCCCTGCCATCATAGATCTTCCCCTCAAGCCCTTTCCTTCCACAAGCTGTTTTTTCTCTGCTTCTTTCTGCCAGCAACGAGAAGTTGACTACAACAGGAGCTATCAATACAAAGGCTCGGCTCATTTCCACAGCATGGAGTCAAAATGTTGGACAAGGATTTGGGCCATTTAACACTTTTGTTTTTGTACGTGCATAGTACATGATATGTAGGGGTGGTGTGTGTGGTATATGCTTGCCTGTGGCACCCAAACATCACAGATCCCCTGCATCACTCGCCTACCTGGTCTGCCTTATTATGGAGTTGCTTACTGATTCCAAAGCTTGCCATTTGCAAGCCCCAGAACGTCTTACCTGCTCCCCAAAGCACTGGAGGTACAGGCATGCAGCCATGCCCAGGTGCTTACGTGGTTCCCGAAGACTGGAACTCAGAGGTCTCAGGCCCTCATGCTTGCACAGGAATCCCACTTACTAGCTGGCCATCTGCCCAGCCAAGAATTCGGTCAACGCCACCCTTATTATAACACAAGACGACTTTGTCTATCAAAGCTTATGTGCTTTTGCCTTTGAAATGTCTGCTGCAGCCTGAAAACATTGCGGGAGCACAACCAGAGAAGAGAAGACAGGTCCCACACACATATGGACCCAAGGGTGCGCTCAAACAATCTCAGGAGTAGAAAACAAATAAAGCTCAAGTGGAGTCCCAGAGTTCTGAAAGGTGGAGGAAGAACACAGTTGAGACGTGACGTCATAGTAATTCCTGGAGAGCCAAGGTTACATGGAAAACGTGAATGTTGTTAATCCAGTCACATCAGCATTGCCTATAATTAATCTGAATTGGATTTTTGCTCCTTCAGAACAAAGAAGAAAAAGATCCTCAGTCACAACAGTCAGATTTTCTTCCTTCTCGACTTTGTTCCTTTGGCTGCCAAACTGCTTATGAATTTTACTAGGGAATTAGAATCAGTTGTGTTAAAAGGAAGAAATGCATTTTAGCTACATGTCCTATATATTATTGAGATGACAGATACCAAAAGCAGCAGAAAAGAAGCCCACCACCAAACACGTTCTCAAATTCATCGAATACAATTTTTACATATGAAATTATCACTCAGTTACCAAGCAACCACCATGATTAGCGTTTCTACTTTCCGATGGTTGCTTTTCATTCATTCTAACTGGGACCTGGACCGGACAACCTCCAAGGTCTGTTTCAGCGCCAAGTTCCCAAGAACCTGTGGGGGACATGGGATCCTGAGTTCTTCCACAGAGCCAGAAGCCAGGCCAACTGAACCTTCACACAATTCAGGCACTGATGTGAGGAAACCGTCCCTTCCTCCCTGCAAAGCCACTCTCTAAGGGCAGTGAGAGTGAGGAGGGGCTGAGCACATAGGAAGTTTGCTCAATTTGATGAAAATGCTGGCAAACCCAGCTTTAAGACGCTCCTTCCACTGTCCACCTCACTCCTAACGGAACTGAGGTCCCTGGGGTCCTCTGTGTGCTGTTAGTGTGGATTACTAACAACTCAGGCCCATCTCCTAGTGCTGCTGGTGTGAGGATCCCTGCAAAGGGCTTTGAACACTGGACAGTAAAACACTCTCCAGTCAGAATGAGGAGGAGGTTGTAGCGCATGTCACCCTTGGCTGGTATTTTGTCATACCTGACAAAGGTCAAAGGGCAGCTTAAACCACATGCTCAATACGAGGGTAGAGGAATTCCTGGGAATTGTTTATTGCTGAGGATTGTCAACCGCCCTGAACCACTTCCTCTCTTCCCACAGATGGGCTCTTCCCTGGTTTCTGTCCCCAGATGAGCTGGGCATGTGTGTCCACAGTGGGAGAGGAGCCATCTTCCTCTGGCCCCTGTGTTCATGCCTAGTTGACATGGCTGGTTTACAGTTTGGGGATTTTTTTGCGTTTTGTTTTGTTATACTTTGGTTATTTAAAATGGGGTCTTCCATTGTAGCCTAGGCTGGCTTACATCTTAGGATTACAAGTATGAGTTACACCTGGCAACGTGAGTATTCTAATACTTCTTTCTACTACGAACTCGTAGGGACTCCCTGGCTCTCTCTTCTATTTCTTCACCTAATTCATAACATTGCCTTGGGTTTTGTGGTTATGGGAGACTGAGTCACACAGAGATGACACCAGAGATAGGGGGGGAAATCTGAAAATTTATTCATTTTGACATGAAATCAGGGGAATAATTTCCAAAGCCTGAATACCAAGCTCTGATAGCTCATGGTTTTACAGACAAATACAATAGTCTGGCATCATCTTGAATTCTTTACACTATTGTGTAAAGTTGACAAGTTTCTAATGTTACATGATTTGGGGGCACAAACAGAAAATTCCTTAGCAATCACTCAGTGATAAGAAAGTACAAGTATATGACGGAAAGTTGTTTGCTCAGGAGTGTCTGTGCCTTCGGCTGCACTGACCCGATACAAGCAGGCGCAGCTGCACAGATACGGAGGACCCTCGGGGTCATGCTATACAGTAAAGGCTTGTACAATAGAAGCTGTGTTTTAGACCGTCATCTGGACCTAGTTTCTTTGTTAATTTCTTCTACCCCATCATTGAGATATTTAACCTTAAGATCACCACCAAGCAGCGCCACCAAAATGAATCTGGGACACCAGTGGCCTGGATTCCCAGTTTCCCCAGTTCACTGGGAATGTTGTGTGGTCTAAAAGTCACTGCTGTCTTATTGAAAACAGCTTCCCACACACACCTGAGCTCTCTACAGGTGATTGGCTGATGTATACCCATCACTACCAGTACGCTTTGCCTGGCTTCCTCCGAAAGCATACTGGATATGACAGGTCTCTAGCACATCCAGAAATGCTAATCTGTAAAATAAGCACGATTGTGTTGATGCACATGAGACAGGGTTGTTTGGAGATTAGATGAAATAAACCATGTTGAAAGCAATAAGCCCAGAGCATCCTCGCTTGAACATGCTGACCTGGGGAAAGGCTGATAGCATGGCGATCATATAGATTAATGTATCATACATGTATGTTTAAGAAGTAATAATGGAGCTTTATTAAAATTTAGGGTCTAAAATGAGGAAGATCTACTTTTATCTATATCACTTTAAATATTCATAGACTCTTTAAACAATTGAGAAGACATACATGATAACATGGAAAGCTCACCCTGCGCCTGTCAACCATTGGCTGGCTCCTTGTGCTCATCTGTCCTTACAGCAAACAGTAAGCTGTATGTGTTGTGTGTCTGGGGACTTTAGGGGGACTTCATACTTCCTGAGCTCAGGAGCTATAGCTCACTTGCAGTTTGGTTTGGTCTGGGTTGGGCTTATTTGGGGCTCATTGGCTTTTAAAAAAAAAAATTATTTATTCATTTTCAAGGAGAGAGAGAGAGAGAGAGAGAGAGAGAGAGAGAGAGAGAGAGAGAGAACGAGCACCAGGGCCACCACCTTGTGGGTCTGGCTTATGTGGGCTTATGTGGGTACCAGGGAATTGAACCCTGGGCCTTAGGCACTGGAGGCAAGTGCCTTAACCGCTGAGCCATCTTTCCAGCCCTCACTTGGCTTTTTGAAATGAGGTTTCCCTACATATCCCTGGATGGCCTCAAACTTGCAGCAATCCTCCTGCCTTGGCCTCTCAGGTGGCGGGAGTGCAGGTGTGCCCCGCATGCTTGGTGGCCCATTTGCTTTGAACTTCCCTTGGCAAATTACATAACTTTTATAAATGTACTTCCTCAGTGGCAAAGTGGAGGTGGTAACTACAGTGGTATCTGACATTGCTAGGTAATAACCCCTGGTTCAGGCTCTGGGCTTATTGCTTTCAACACGGTTTATTTTATCTAATCTCCAAACAACCCCGTCTCATGTGCATCAATACAATCATGCTTATTTTACAGATTAGGAAAGAGACTTACAGCACATAAATGATTAAGCCAAGGAGCCAGGATTTATAGGCTTGTGGTAGAAGAAGCAAGAAAGAACAGGGGAAGTGGTGGTCTCTGGTCCTCTTAGGAAATGATTAATTTTATTTCTTCCTTACTAGGAAATTTTTCCAGCCATTAAAAATAAAAACCTGATTGAACGGAGACAAGGTGGCTTTTGTCCTGAAATGAGTGATGAAATTCCAGCAGGGGCCTGGAGTCAGGCGCAAACGAGTGACCAGCTAGAGGAGGTCACCAGGGAAAGTCTTCTAGCAAGGGTGTGTTTTTCTTTCCTTTGGGATACAATGGTTTTATTGTTATTACTGACAGATAGGACCAGACAATTACAGGCTGGAGCTAAGTAATCACAGCTCCTATTTTCAATCTCTGTCACCCCCAGGGTCAGGACTCACACAACAGAGTGGCTAAATTCTGCCTGTGTCCCCATTTCCGACTGAAGTTCACCTGCAATATAGTTTGTCTCTGTTCTGCAGGGGGTGAGTGTACACTCACGTGAGGGATCTACATTTCCATGCTACTCAAGCTTACCTGCTAACTGTTTCTTTTGACAGAAACGGGAAGTCAAGAGGTTAGTCCTGCCTTTAGTGAAGCTCTAATTCCCTTGGCAATTCTGAGGCTCTTGCTCATTTGTGGAAGTGGGGCGCTCTCGCAATGTATGCATATTTGTCCTTCTGCAACATGGAGGGTACCCCAGTGGGTAAGAGTGCTTGTCACAGGCGTGAGGACTTGAGAGGGCATGCTTGAGTCCCCAGGACTCGGCCACACATGCCTGTAACTCCAGTCTCAAGGGAAGCAGAGCCTGGAGATGCAGAAGGTCTAGGGCTCAAGTAAACCACAGCTCTGCATTCCGAGCGACACTGTTTTCTTGGAACTATTCATAGCTCCTGTCTCAAAGACTTCTACCCTCAGCTTCCCTCAGTAAGATGAGCTGAACCTCTGAAGGCTTCAGACATGACGATCCTCGCAGAGGAGGAAGAGGGTGTGCCAAGGAGGCCCTTCTGGATCGATTTGCTTGCTTTCAGGTACATCTGATTGCTTACAGACACACTGCAGTGATTTCATTTTCTCTGAGCTCACCAATAGGGCTCGATCTGCCTGCCTCTGGGGACTCCAGGGTGAGGCTGAGTTACAAAACAAGTATGTGTTCTTTGACAATTTCAGCCGCGAATGCATATTTACCCCATTATCCTCTCTGATCCCCTCTCCCACTGAACTTCCGACCATGTCCCAGTGCCCCCCCAGGATGCCATTACCTGCCACTAGCTCCCAGCAGGGGTGGGGATCATGGGCCCTCCATCATCCCTGAGAGAATTTTGACTGCTCCGGATCTTCTTCAGGTAACCACTGCTGTAATGAGTCCCTGAGTGCAATGGCAAGTCTTGTCCAGTGACGGAGTTCACAGCGACTGTCCCTGCCCTCCATCCCCTGCCTCCTTTCTACTCCCTCCACAGCAGTGTCCCGAGTCTCGGAGAGGGTGAGGTAGATGTCGACGCAAGCTGAGCACTTGACAGCATTGTTACCAGGTATGAGTCTCTGCATTAACCACCATGCAGTGCAAAAACCTTTCTTTTTAACATTTTTATTGACAACCTCCATGCTTACACACAATGTACCCTGATCATAACCCCCCTCCCACCGTCTCCCTCACCTTCTCCAATGGACCTCTCCTGTTTCCAACTAGTCACTTGAATTTCATGCCAATTTTTTGTCCCCCCCCCATCTATGACAACATGTGGACGGGCCCAGTATTCTGCACGTCTTGTGCAGGTATCAACAAGCTTTGTGAGGTCATAAAGGCCATTTAACACCTGGAACTCAGTAATCCAGGACACTCCTCCCCTTCCTTGACTCTCGCATTCTTTCTGCCACCTCTTCTGCATTGAGCCTTGGAGGGTGTGGTTGAGATGTCTCCCTAGTGCTGAACACTCAACTGTCACTTCTCAGCTTTTGAAGAGTTTTATTTTTCCCAGTAAGCATCGTCAATCTGCAAAGAGAAGCATCTCTAGCCAAAAGTGAGAACAACATTAATATACAGACATAAACATAAAGATAAATATCAAGAAATATAAGTATCCTGTGGGTACTTCTACAAGAACTCTTTTTTAAAATTTATCTTTAAGTTAGCTAACAAAGAAGTAGGTTTCCATATGGTTTATTCATAGCATCTTTAG
>PVHP010044651.1:0-13976 GCA_004024765.1 Zapus hudsonius | reverse complement strand
AGAGAGAGAGAGAGAGAGAGAGAGAGAGAGAGAGAGAGAGAGAGAGAGAGAGAGAGAGAGAGAATGGGCACAACAGGGCCTCCAGCCACTGCAAACGAATGCCAGACACATGCACCCTCTTGTGCATCTGGCTTTACATGGGCACTGGGGAATCAAACTCAGGTCCTTCTGCATTGCAGGCAAACACCTTAAGTGCTAAGCCATCTCTTCAGCCCGAATTCTACCGTTTTTGAATCAAATAGATTTTGTGATACTAATTCATATATATGTATATATATTCTACCATTTTTGAATCAAATAGATTTTGTGATACTAATTCATATATATATATATATATCTTGGTACATAAAGACTTCCATATCATTCATTCTGGAATTTTCAGATGAAATTTGCTTTAGATAACTCTTGCTCCCCTTCTTATCCCCATATCCCCTCTCTTCTTCCCCAACTCCCCTCTTCAATGTTCCCTTGTTTACATGTTACATGGGCCCTTTAACTCTTTTCTCATACCTTTTCCAGCTCTTTGTATTCACTTTTGGACACAGTTCCACCCTTACAGGTTTTACCCATATTGGCCACTCTGTATGTACATATTAATAGAGATCATGAAGCTTTGGTTTGAGTCTGAAGCATTCCATTTATTCACTTGACCAGTCAGTAATATAAACACACTGGCACTTTGAGCCTAGTATTCTTCTGGGTGGTATGCAAATAGCAATGGAACCAAGCCATGCCTTTCATCATAGGGCAGAGCCAAGAAAATAGAGTTATTTAAAAAATGCAAAGTGTGGTGAGCATTTCAAGCAGGACCTGGTGGTGTAGGATGAGCTGAGGCATGTCTGCTGGAGCCGTGTCTAAGCTGAGCCACACTAGGGAGTAAAAACTCGGGGTACACACAGTGCCAAACCAAGGACTACATGTCCCCCACACAACTTATTTGCAGCCTGGCTAGGGGAGGTGTCACTAGGAACAGATCTGATTTCTAGCCCGAAGAGAGAGCAGTTGGAGCTCTGGCTTTTTGCTGCTGGTTCCCTGCTATCTGTCTGTTTGGTGCTTGTTACTGTTGCTGGGAGGTGCTTTTCTCTCTCTTCTTGGATCTGAGAAAGGGGACCAGTTTATTCCTCCATCAATGGAACTTCCCCTGCATCGGAAAGCTTCAAATAAATCCCATTCCTACCATGAACTGTGTCTTGTTTAGAAGTTCATCCCAGAAGTGTAGAGCTGGGTACATCAGTAATCACAGAGGATGGGGATCATTTGGAGAGGAGACATCAATCATTTCTAGATCCTGAAGGTCACTGAAAAGAATGTAAAATATCAAATGTTTTCTTAGCAATTGCTTAACTTTCTCAAATGCCTATTCAGATCTGTAAATTAATATTGTTTATGGTGGCAGATTTTTATAATGATTATATAAGGTATATATATGTGTATAATTTGCTTAGAAACATGAAATTAGTACATTATAACCAATTTATAAATATCTTATAACAAAAGCTATTCTTCTGTCCCTTCTGTCACTCTTAGTATTACGATTAAATAATCAGGTTACTGGGTGCAGTAGGTTGGTCAGATGGAGGCCCGAGAGGTGGGTGTGGGTCCCTTGTGACCCCAATTTCTTAGCACACAGCACCATTAACATGCAGGGCTGTGAGATTACCAGATGTTAGCTATTTGAAGAGAAAGATAGGAAAATCAAAAGTGTCCTTGCTCAAAACCAATTGAGCCCAAAGCAGCGGTTCTTAACCCTGGGTCATTTTGCTTCCATTTGAGAAGGCTTCTCACCATAACTATGGGAGCCATAACCCACATAGACTCCCTAGCTTATACCCAACAACTACCCACCATAAAAAAGTCAGTAGTCGGGCTGGAGAGTTGGCTCAGCGGTTAAGGCACTTGCCTCCAGTGCCTAAGGCTCTGGGTTCAATTCCCCAGGACCCACATAAGCCAAACCCACAAGGTGGTGGCCCTGGTGTTCTCTCTCTCTCTCTCTCTCTCTCTCTCTCTCTCTCTCTCTCTCTCTCTCTCTCTCTCTGCTTGAAAATGAATAAATAAAATTTTTTAAAAAGTCAGTAGTCGAGGGTTGGTACCCCCCCCCACAGGGAACACTAATCCAAATAAGAGTAATTGCTATAGACAGCATTTTTTGGGGGGGCAGGGCCATGAGTATATTGTAAATTGTCTACTTACCTCTGACCTTTCTCACACCAGTCACCTGCTGCCACAAGGCCTCAGTGCCAAAAGCCTATGGTGTCCCAAAGACATGTTATTCCATTTGCTTGTAAAACCTTACTCTAGTTTCTATCTTGTGCCTGTGATGAGTTGAGATGTTTAGAAGGCTTCACTCTACTGTTGTGATTTTGTTTGTTTGTTTGTTTGCTTATATCTGTGCTGGTTTGAAATGCAAAGTAAACTTGAGGTGGTGAATTACATGTGTGGTTTTTGCTCTATGTCAGAGCTACTGAAACATCCCTATTATATACCTAAAGGATTGGCTTCGGCCAACCTGTACAGTGGGTGGTAAGTGCAGCTGACCACAACAGGCATGTACCACCCCAAGGGACAGAGTGATGATGCTGCCGGAGTGACAAAAAAAACATAAGCACACATCCAAAAACAACCCCACAACTGTTTTCAGAAGAATGCAGAGATTGTATAACACATAAAATGTTGGGAAAATGTTAACAAAATATTTGTTATTTGTCTAGAATAAACTAAGGGCTTATACAGTCGATTCAGGCTATTGATTGTACCATGAGTGTCTGTATACAAGCTCTCAAATTTCCTCGGGGATTTCAATATTTCTTTTTATTGCAACATTGCTTTAATTGGATGTCAAATAATAGAAATGGCTGGAAGCACCCATGTTTTCTAATTTCTAATTTCAAGATTGAATAAGAATACCTGGTATTGTAGCAGCCTTGTTTGTGTGTGTGTGTGTGTGTGTGTGTGTGTGTGTGTGTGTAAGACAATCTTTTCATGTAAAATATTTCATAAGTGTGATTTTGCTATAACCAATCTACATTTGTTTTAAATATAGATAATTGGAGCAGTAAATTATTAACAATGGATACAAGGAACAGATATGAATATTACAATTTTTGTTCCATGCACAATTTAATCTGATGTGTATCATTCCCTTCAATGCAGGTTGCTAGACTCTACTAAATTTATACTTCTCAGTGAATAAGAACTTTGACAAAAAAAATCTAGAAGTATTTATCAAATACCATAGCACAATTGAAAGGCAAAATACTAAAACATAGATTATTAGCAGTTATTTTTATAGTATACTTATGATCCGATATAATAAAATAGTAAAATATCAAGGTGAATCGGCAAATAGGTTGAAAGCCATAGATCCACGATGATGCTTCCAAATGCAATATGGTCACATCATTCTTCTGCACATTGCATTTTTTTCACGATTTCTCATTACTCTTTGAGTCAAACGCAAGCTTTACCAGAGCCCAGTACAATGGAAAACTCTGCCTATGTCTTCAGTTATCTGCAGTAAGCATCTGTTGCTCTTGAACCTTTACATGCATGACCACCGTGCTTGAAAATTCTACCCCAGGTATCCTTTGTGTTCCTCTTGTGTTCATGGATCCAATCTCCTTAAAATGCACACTCCGAATACCTCATCTTGTCCTTTATATCCCAAACACACTAGTAAGTTTCCTTACATTTATGCGCTAATTTCATTCAAAGAACACCTGTGTATTGATGTCATTTTTGTGATCAACCTGCTATGAAATTCAGGGTCTGTCAATCTTCTTTATCAGCCATCCTTGTGATGGCACATTTGTAGGGAAAAAATGAGCCCAGAAGAGGAGATTATTAAATACAATATGACTCATTTATGTTTTATGAAGCTCATTCTTTGTCATAGCCTCATCTGATCCTCGCTGTAATCCCTGCACACGTAGGGAATTTAGTTTTTCAATGAAGCATCTATTATGGTGCTGAGTTTTAAGGATATAAATGAAAACGTTAGCAGCATGTGCATGCTTGCCTTCTGGGAGATCCTTGATACCCGGCTGGGGAAAAAGGATATGGAGGAGTACCCATGGCAGGCAAGGGCATCATGGGGCAGGATGATGGTGAGAAATGGTTGGTTGTACTGGAGGAAGGTAAAGAAGAGGGGAGGATATAGCATGAATAAATGGACACATGGTTGTTCATGGTCATGACTACACAGACTTCAGGTATGGAAGATGGAGAAATAGGGCATCGTTCTTTCTCCTTTGACTTCATTTGCTCATCTCTAAGTTGGCAACATTCCAAATCAGGCTGTGCTCCCATGTTGGACTTCTTGTCCCTGTGACCAGAATACCTGGCATCTGAATGTTGAAGGAATGGCTTCTGCTTGTTGTTTCCATGGTGTCCACCTATCCATCGTGGTTTGCAGGATGCAGTGAGGTACAGAAGTGCACATCATGATGAGCAGGAAGCAGGAAGTGAGGAAAACAGGAAGGAAGAGGATATAAGTCCTTAAGGATACTCCCCCTAATTACTTACTTCCTCCACCAAGGTCCACTTCTGGCAAGAGGTCCTCACCTCCAGTAGAACACCATATTATAAATAAGTCAGAGCCCTCATGGTCTCTTTATCCCTGGGAACATCCTGACAGATGCACCTCAGAGGTGTGCTTCATTAATCAAGGTAATTCTCAGTCCAATCTTGTTGGCAGTCAAGATCACCAGTAGCAACTCACTTATAACCAGGAAAGTGAATCTCGAACATTTCCTCTCAACATTTCAAGAATGATTATGAACATCAATCTCATGTCCTCTATTAAGATGAGTCAACTCTATTCTGAGGGTTTGTCATGTTCTGGTTGGCAGCATTTCAGATGTTACAATCAGATTAGAAAGATCCAAACCACATGCTTTAAAACAATGGTTTTCAAACTTTAACATCGGGCATCTCTATAAGAACAGAATCCTCAATGGAATGACTATGTATTATAAAGGGGATTTATTGAATTGGCTTATAGGATACAGACTGGATAGTCCAACAATGCATCTGCAAGCTGGATAATCACAGAGCCCAGTAGCTTCTCAGTTCATGAGCGTGGTGCCTCTATAGTTTCAATGTAGCCTTGAATGCCTGGCGGATGTCTGGAAGCCAACCCTCAACAGTCTACATGGGAAGGCTTGTGAAGCTGATTTCTAATGTCTATGAAGGTTACCAGCAACAGGGTAGATGCACTCACCAGAAAGTAGCAAACAGAGCCAGGCAAAAAGGAACACTGTTCTCTTGGAATTTCTTTATATATAGTCCACTACTTCACCTGAAGGGATCCCCACTCTGAAGGCCATCTATCAATCTTTCTTGGTAATGTTCTCACAGACCTGCCCAAGAGGTAGGTGTGTGTGTGTGTGTGTGTGTTACTTGATATCTAATCAAGTTGACAACAGAATTCAACTGTCACAAGCCTGGGTTAGACTTTTCTCTGGAATTAATGAAGGATTCTTATTGCTATACCTATCACCCAGAATATTTGATTCACCAGGATAAGGTTGAGGCCTGATAAGTGACGTTCTGTCCACTGTCACAGTCATACTGACACTGATCACATTTCAGAGCCAGGTCCTCTGAGTACTGGTTAACCTTGAAAATGTGCACACATTTACCTGAAGTTGTAGAATGGTTTCTCAAACAGCTGACCTAACACAATTATGTAATGACTGTGCAAATCTGTAAAGCCCATGAGAATTGCTTACATTTCAGCAGTTTCCCATCTCCTTGATCATTTCTACTTCACTATTCCAAATCTTCAAAATACTTTTCTGGCTACACAAGGCTGCTCCCCTTCAAGCTTCACAGCCTTAACATTTTACATCCAAAATCATATTTTCTACTGCTATTTCTCAGAAGACCCTGACCCACGGATATGACAGTTCTCGTAGCCATGGAAGATGCAGAGTCCCTGTTTTAAGGACACTACCTTGTCATTCATTTCACCTTACGCATGTTATATAACTTTGGCTTCCTCCTATGTACAATGAGGATGACAACAGTATCTAATTAAAGTACCTGTGTGATAGAGCAGTTGTAAATATGTAATATGAGTTAATATGTGTGAAGTTCTAAGATTGGCTCCTGGTACATCCTTAAGGTTCACTATCTTTTCTTCAAAAATTTATACTCTCAGGTCAGTGAAGAAGAGTTACAGAATGCTGTCAGGATTTTATTCTTTCCATTAAACCACCAATAAAATAACAAAGAATGAAGTGATGCAGCCATGGGTCCACCAAGGGCTCCGCTTGCTATTCCACAATGTGGTTCTTTCTTCTTTCTATCAAACCCTGACTCATGTGGATCTCAAACTTGCATTACTATGAGCAAATTAGGCCCTCTTCCTGAGTTGCTATCTCATTACCTTTGCAATAAGATGGAAAACATAATGCATATAGGTGTTTTGTAAGACCCAGACACCCAAAGGTGTATGTTGTTTCCACAGTGACTATATTTCTTGGTACTCATTTAATTCCTTTTTCTATTTCTTTAGTGAGTCCATTATATTTAACAAGGACTGGTTGCTTATTTCATCAGAATGACTAATAGTACAAACTGGCATGTAGATGGCATGTAGATAGCATGTAGATGGCATGTAGATAACATGTGGTTGGTGTGTAGATGACAGGTAGATGGCATACAGAAGACATGTAGATGACATGTAGATGGCCTGCAGATGGCATGTAGATGGTGTGTAGATGGCATGTTGGTGACATGCAGGTGACATGCATATGGCATGTAGATGACATGTAGATGACATGCAGATGGCATGCAGATGACATGGAGATGGCATGGAGATGGCATGTAGATGGCATGTGGATGTCACAGAGATGAATGTAGATGGCATGCATTTGGCATGGAAATGGCATGCAGATGACCTGTAGGTGACATGCAGATGACATGTAGATGTCATGCAAATGACATGTAAATGACATTCAGTTGGCATGCATTTGGCAATAAGATAGCATGAAGATAGCATGGAGATGGCATACAGATGGAATGGAGATGGCATGTAGATGGTATGGAGATGTCATGCAGATGACATGGAGATGGCATAGAGATGACATGCAGATGGCATGGAGATGACATTTAGATGGCATGGAGACAAAATGCAGATGACATCCAGATGACATGTAGATGGTATGGAGATGGCATACAGATGACATGTAGATGGCATGCAGATGACATGTAGATGATGTGCAGATGAGATGGAGATGACATGTTGATTGTATGGTGATGGCATGCAGATGACATGCAGATGGCATAGAGATGACATGTAGATGGCATGCAGATGGCATGCAGATAACATGGAGATGTAATGTAGATGGCATGTGGATGTCACAGAGATTAAATGTAGATGGCATGCATTTGGCATGGAGATGGCATGCAGATGACCTGTAGGTGACATCCAGGTGACATGCAGATGACATGGAGATGTCATGTAGATGACACATAGGTGACATGCAAGTGGCATGACAGTGTGAAGCGGGGGCTGTTTTCCTCCAAGAATGTTTTCAAGTCCCCACTGGTCATTTTAGTCAGTGACGCTCCCGCCTGGTTATCTCTCTCGAAACAGTAATAGTCCTTAATGGATCCCATTAGTGGAAACCTTTTCAGGTATCTGCCATTGTGCTCTGTACTTGACACTCAGTGATCTGTGCATTTCTCATCACAATTCTAAGAAGTTGGTAGGTTTTGACAGAAGCAACATTTTGTACCCAAGCAAGAATGCCTTTAAAGTCTCTGTATGACTTGAGTTGTGTTTCATTTATTTGGTTCTGTTTCCATGAGAAGGGTCTCAAAGGGCAAGTTATAAATAATGAACCTTGACGGAAATATTTTACATATGAATTAAAAAAAAAGAATTGCATCTTCAATTTTCACTGTAGGTTCACACAGTCTTCTATAAGGGGCTGTTATGGACAAGGCTTAGTTTAGTAACCTTGGTGACTGTGAGGATGGGGTAACCTTCCCAGAATGGCCCTGTTTGTTTTTAGATACCTATATATGACATGGGAACTTGGCACGTGCACATTTTGGAACATGTTTTTGACTTTGCTTGAAGTATTTCTCTTCTCTGTTGAAATGCTTTAATCACCTCTTCCAGTTTTTAATTCTGATAGTGTATTTGGTTCACCATTCTCTTTTCTTCATATATAAAATCCTTTCTGGGTTAATTTAGATTCTAGGCAATTAATATGTGTAAAAACTTGAAAAATATTCAGCTGTTATTTCACTAATAGGTTCAAAATTACTGTTATATACTTTGCACATATAAATATGAATATGTAAAGAAATTTAAGGATTTAGATATGTACATATTTGTGTGTTCATATATCTACACACATATATTTGTGGATACAGTATTTTACCACATTTATTACTCTGTATTCTGCTTATTTATTTACTATGCCAAAAAATGTGGAAAACTATGGCTAATACCTTTTATCTCTAAAGTTACAAATCAAGGATAAGTCCTTTATAAGTAATTCTAATGTAATTAATATCTTGCAAAATACAACTGCTTCAAGTTGATTTATTTATTGTAGGCGCTTGAGAGAAAAAATATTCTGTTTTCTGGTAGAAAAATTATTTAATTTAAAGGGTTGATTTTAGCATTAAATAAAGCTATGCAAATAACATATGAAATATAGTTCCTGGCACACAAACACAGGAAAAAAAGACATTTATCATTAATATTGTTAACACTACCATTATGCAATTCATTCAGCATATTTTAACTCTGTGTCCAGAAATATGCTTGGTCTAACTTAAGATCTTCCAGGAGCGTAAAATCTATTTAAGGAGTATTCACTAGGTAACCAGGCTCCCTCAATTGACAGTGGGATGTGATGGGTAAGCATGTCGAAAATTAGAACAGCCAAGACTTTAGTCTTAAAAATGAGGTGGCGAGACAAAAAAAAAAAAAAATGCAGAGAACATGATTTCCTGTATCTCAATGGAGACTTTATAATGAGCTATCCAAACTTGGAACCTGCAACTTCAGGAATTTTCTTTTATCTTTTAGACTATAGAAAAAAAAAAACAGCCAAAACCAAGATATTCTTGTCACATCCAGCCATTGTCAATTAATGCCTGGAACTGGATTAACCATGAAAAATCCAGTTCAAGTAACGCAAGACTCACCAGCTGTCAAGCAGGGACCATGTACACATCCTGTTGCCAAGGAAAACAGCCTGCTGCACCAACTTTCTTTCTTGTCTTTTCTCTGTTTTTCAGGGTATGAGTAAATTTTTGCCTTATCCATATAAAACCTTCAGACCTCCAGGAGACCAGGGTAGTAGATTAAAATTCATGCCTGGTAGATAGAGTTAAGGAGGTCCTCATCACATTCTCATTCCCAGTATACGAAAAGGAATTCCAAGGATCCAGCTGTTGTCTCGGCTCTGCACTTGAACTCTTTCTGCACAAGTACTGAGAAGCTACAGGCTCACTTGAGGACCAGGTTGGCTGCATTGAAAGTATATGGCATAAGCAGAAAACCCTGAATTTTCACGGTTTATACAAGACTACAAAATGTCTTCAATGTACTTTTCTTCATTTAAGTTTTTGTTGTCAGGTTAGAATATTGGTGAGTTCTGTAAAAACAGTGAGAGGGAACTGGCTTTGTATAAACTCTCTCTCTCTCCTCTCTCCTCTCTCTCTCTCTCTCTCTCTCTCTCTCTCTCTCTCTCTCTCTCTCTCTCTCTCGTGTGTTCTAAATACCAGGAATGTGAGACTATTAATAAAAGAATCTGTCGATTATAAGGCCCACCTGGGTCTTTGCTATATATATATCCCATTGGATTATTTGACTTGAAACACCTCTTCTCCAGCAGTGATGTAGGGGAGAGAAGGTATGGAGCCAGACAGGAGAGATTAGAACCCCTGGCTGGTGCATGAACCTTGGTGAGTTATAGTAAAACAGGAGTGTAAATACTGGGGTATGTACTCTCTGTCAACTCTATGCTACTTTTGGAGAATATTTGGCATTTCCTTTCTTACATTTGGCATTATCGACTATTTTAATAATGTTTACACTCCCGTTCAGCTCCCTAGCTCAACAAGCTGTTAAAAGAAGCCCCATTTGAGCAAGCTTCCCTGAATCTTTCTCTGCTACATAGAGTGTAGCAGGCTGTTCCCCAGAATAGTATGTAGAGGATCCTCTCCAAATAAACTACTTTAATGCTAAGCAAAATGCCACATATGCAAAATAGGTAATGCCAGATTATGTAAAATGCTTTTTAAAAGATGAGAGAAAGGACTTAGCAGCAAGTAAATTTATCAGCATGGGGAGCTCCAGAAATACTTGTAAAGGTGGTTTGAATTCCTTAGTATGGCAATTACTATTTATTTTGCCAAATTGGCCTCTGTTATCTTAGGAAAGAATCTTAGAATCATTTATTTGACTCTCCAGGGGCTTGTGGTTATATCAGAAATAGTTTTTTAAAGAGCCTTCTGAAAGTATTCTAGGACCTAATTTAGTCTTTGTATCAAACACTCACTCATTACTTCTTCCTCCTAAACACCCTCCCAATTCATATTTCTCAAGGAAGTCTTTTTTCCATCAGCGTTAATGCATCAGCATGCAGGAGGGAAGTTACCCCTCACTTACATGCACTAGGAAATACAATGCAAATATGTTCTTTCCTATCAAGCCCACTTAATCTCTCAGATATGGAAAGATGAAATAGTAAACAATGTGAGACAGGTTGTTTTCTTTCTTTTTTAGCCTTTATTGTCTAAAATTAAATACACTGTATGAGCAAATGTTGTACTTATATTCCCATTTCCCTCCCCCCCACTTCCACAATCCATTGGGTGTCCTCCTTGATGGTTCAATCCATGTGGCAATGGGTTATGGATAGCACAGGAGGCATCAAAGTTGCCCCCCTCCTTTATGAGATGTAGCTGACGTGGGTAAAGTCTCTGGGTAATCTCTCCCACTATGGCTCTTACGTCTTTCTGTCCCCTCTTCTGCTCAGTTCCCTGAGTCATGGAGGGTGAGTTTTAAGTCTGTTTTATTGTGACCATAAGAGTCTCTGCACTTCTGCTTTAGGTTGTGTTGGAAGTCGTTGGTGTCTGTCTCACTGACTTATCCTGGGTTGACGGATTGGCTGTGATTATAGGTCTCTTTCTTGCCCCACCACTGTCTCAAGTGTTTCACTTAAGGCTTTACATGATAGGCCTGGGGTGGTTCATCTCTTGCTGGGATATCAGCCTTCAGCCAGAGATTCATTGGAGGAGTTGGAATGACTACAGCTATCTCACTGCTTTCTGATTGAAGTGTGAGATCAGTATAGGTTAAATGAGACACACATTTCTAATTAGGCAAAATTCTATTGAGATTAGCCTCTCTGTAGTTTTCTGGTAATGGAGATTTCTTTTCAGAGCCCCAGGTTTTGGTTCCTATAGGATTTTGCTCTGAGTCCCAACTCCAGTTAAGGGTTCCTTGTCACTGAACAGATTTCTTGGCCAATTTAAAAACTTTTTTTTTGAATACCCCTCCCCCAAGGATTTGGTGCCTCTATTGCACCATTTCTTGGTCCATTGATCTCTACCAGAAGGAAGTGTGTTCAGCCTTCTCATGGCAACAGTCTGCATTTTGTTTCAGTGGTCTCTGCTTTCCCCATGTACTTTTGACCAACTTCCCCTGGCAGCTTATGTTGTACCTTCCAGCACTGCACTTGCTACCATCTGGGTACTGGAGAAAAGTAACTTAGTAAATACTAGTCAAGGTTCTCCTTTCCTATTTGAAAGAAAAAAAAATATAGGCGGTTTGAAATGCTAAAACAGTTGCCATAGAACTGCAGAAAGATGTCTGGCACAAACCACACTTCACTTAATACTCCAGGGGTCGATTTTGAAACTCTGCTCAGCCATCCCAGCTCATATTGACTTACTTATAAGGATGAAGTGAAAGAATTTTAAAAGTGGAAAAAAAATATTATCCCCTGGACGATCTGTGTAAAGAGATTTGAAGTAGAATCTGAGAATCTGTTTTGTGATAAACACTATGGAAAATTAGTAGGATTCAGAAGTGACAGAAAACCCCATGTCCTATGACATTTCTATCAAAGATAAGAAAGAGATCACTCATGATTACACTTGCCTCTACAATGTCTAACATGTACTCACTTATTCTGAAGTTATCTGTATTCATATATGTGGCTTTGAAAAAACTTTGACTTGTGGAACAGATTCATTTCTCAGTCATGTTCTTGGAATCTGCTTTTATATTTATGGGATCTGTGTCTCTCATATGTAATACATATATTTCATAGGGTACATCAAAATTTTTACCATTCAATCAGCATCCTATTTGTAAGATATTGAGTTCACAGATGCTCTGAAACAAACCCAGCTGGGATAGATCATAAAATCAAATGTCAGGCAGAAGCAGGGCCTTTGAAAGGTGATATTGCCAGACATCACTTCTCTATTCTTGTCCAATCATATGTGTGTAAGTGTGTGTACATGCCTGCACACATGCGTTTTTGCTCCATCTCTCTTTCTCTCTCACACACATACATTCGCCAAAGGTGGGCTTTCGACTGTAGTGGTAACTGTAGCCTTTGCTAAGGGAATATTCTCTAAGCAGAGGGAAATTATAAAAATTTCTTTTAAAATTTCTGTTTAGCATACCTTAAAATCCTGAAAATGTCCACCCCATCAAAGGTCACTTCTCTTTTGGAGTCATGTAAGCTAAGGGAACTTGAACTCATTTAGATGTAGATGATTTACTTTCAGGCTATTCTTGGAGCAAAATAAGAACAAGTGAACAAAATTAGAAGTTATATTTTAAAAACACAGTCTTAACCTCTAATGCTCAAATGGCTGCAGCAGTTTCAGAAGCCATGAACCAAACTTCTCATGTGAATTGTGCTTAAGACCATCCCATTTGACAATTAAAATGGTAAAGTGGGGAAATGCCATTGTTTGTCTGTTTGTTTTGTTTTTTCCCTGCTCTTCCATCCCTGTGGCCTGCTGGGAACAATTCTCAAGACATGGAGAACAATAGTCAGGACATAAGAACAAAGGCTCTGCCCCATGGAGCCTACAATGGAGCTGTGTGAAACAATGCAGAACAATGCAGCTCAGACAAGCATGTGGTGATTAACAGCAGTACTAAATGGCATTCTTTGTACGATCTGAGGGATTTTTTTGTATAAATCAGTGGGTGGGGGGAGGCACGGGTGTACAATAATTGAGAAGTAGTTTTGTCTGTAGAGACTTTGACAGAAGACACAAATCAGCCTTGGGTGAATAGACCAAGAGGGAAAGAAGATTAGGAGAATGGTGTGATGGGTAATTAAAGATTTTAGGGCAGGGCATGTATGCACTGAGCAGAGAACAAGAGAGCTCCTGAAAATAACACGGCCACATTATGAAAGAAAACCAGAGCAAAGATGCAAAGATGCTGCTTATTAAGAAAGAATACTTTTCGCTGTCATTATTGTGGGACAGATGACTTGTAATGTGTCCACAGGGAACACATGGGGAGAGTTCAAGATCTTGCTAGGGTCATGAAGAATGAAATATATATATATATATATATATATATATATATATATTGCAAGGAGAGAGAGAGAGAATGAGAATATAGATATTCCCAGGCCTTTTGCCACTGTAAACACACTCCAGATTCATGTGTCTGCCACTTTGTATATCTGGCTTTACCTGGGTACTAGGGAATCCGGAATCCAATCCCTGGCCAACAGGCTTTGCAAAGGAGTACCCTTAACCACTGAAATTTTGATTATCATTTAATGCATTAATTGTGGAAGTAGAAATAGTACAATTTAGCTGGAATTGTATGTTATGGAGTCTTAGATCCAGAAAATCAATTAGGCATGTGGATTGAAACACTTTAAAATACAAATCCAGTGTGTGCAAGCTTTCTAACTTTTTAATAAAATTATATATATATATATATATATATATATATATAT
>PVHP010044650.1:0-14025 GCA_004024765.1 Zapus hudsonius | reverse complement strand
TTGACTTTTATAATTTTAGAATTCTTTTCACAGTCATTTTGTTGGACAAAGCTGTATGCACTTTAGATGCATGAGATGACTCTGATTATTAAAGTATATTTTCTCATAAAAATCAATTTTAAATGCTACTATGAAAATCATTCCTAGAGAAGCAAGGGCCATGACTCCAATTTCCTTAAAGAGGTTTGTCTGATACTTTTCAGTAGATATATGAGGACTTGGAGAGAACATTACTCTATAAATACAATTTTACCTGCTAGCCATCACATGTCAAAGTTTGCTCAACCTGGTTATAAAGCACAAACTTGAACTTGAGATGGCTAGCATTCCTAGAACACATTACGCTATCATAAAAAAAAAAAAAAAAAAAAAAAAAAAAAAAAAAAAAAAAAAAAAAAAAAAAAAAAAAAAAAAAAAAAAAAAAAAAAAAAACTCCTGACATAATTCACCACAATAAACAACCTGCAGGCAATGCAGGGCCCAGGCTCCTTGCTTCCATTCTGACTTGGGTGACTGTCTCTGCAGTTATTTAATTTCACTAAATGTAACCTATTTTCAGCTGACACCCACATGTCTGACAACCACATTTGGTATAAAGGAACCATGATACAGAGAACAACACCCCAGCACTAACTGGTATATCTAAGGACTCAGCGTGTCAGCAACCATAAAAAGGAAGAAAGATTTACCTAAGTGACACCCATGCCTGACAGAACCTCACTATGTAATTCTGATCACAGCCTTTAGTCCATTTCAGTAAACTGCCTTGGAGGCTTTGCCCTGCCCTGACTTTCAGTTCACCTACTGGCTTTGTTGAGGCTTTTCAAGGTAGCAGATGTAATAAAAGGGCTACGATTTTTTTTTATGTTAGCTTTTTACAACTAGCATCTTTATAGAGAAAATGTTTTATTTCTTTAACATGTGCTTGTGATCTAATACAGTAAACATCTATAGAAAAAAAAGGTATGACTCATGACCAATTAAGTGCACAAAATATAAGGAAGTAGGTGAAATTCCTCTAAATATACTCAAATAGTTAATTTGATTAATCTCTCTCTCTCTCTCTCTCTCTCTCTCTCTCTCTCTCTTTCCTGGGTGTATCTGTGTGTGTCTGTGTGTATGTCTGTGTGTGTGTGTGTGTGTGTGTGTGTGTGTGTGTGTGTGTGTGTGTGAATCCAGAAGGTATGTGATCATCACACAAACATATTATCACTGCTTTTTCCTAGGGAATAAAATATTGCTTAAAATCAATATGGTTGATATTTTTGATTGGCTCCTCCAAATGCTATTCATATTTTTTGTTCATCCTTATCCCACTCTATGGGATGGTGAATAAATACTATCTGCTTTCCTTAACCCTTAAGAATGTCCTGGGACTAAGTTGGTGAGAACTGGTGACCATCCATGAATTCTTTCTTTCCTTGGTATAAAAGGACTGCTTAGCTCTACTCATCACACCCCTTTTCTTTCATATCCACAACACTAAAGTAATAGTTTGATCTGGTGCAACCCTGACAAGACCATAAGGTATCAAATATAAGGCTAGACAATGCTCTAAAGATGGTGCAAAGAAATAATGTAGATACCTAGGAGATAAGTTCTTAATGCCATGCTGGAAGCCTGAAGCAGTCATCAACTGCTTCAAACCAGAAGTCAGGTCAGGAGTGAAAAAATAACCGTTTTATCAATGAGTACATATGGTCTCTCCTATTGCAATTATGTAATCATATCATATCCCTATGGGGTATATGTTTGTATGTTTACATACATGCTTACATAAACACACTCCATATATTACAAGATGCCATGCTTTATTCCAGTCAATGGCAGGCATAGTGCACATATGAATGGTCTGGAATGAGAGAAAGTTCCATTACTTTCTCTAGTGGTGGGTTATTAGTTCTGTTTGTATGCATGAATCAGGATGATTTTACTACTGTATAGGAACGAATGGCTGGGAGGAATTAAGTCGACTACTAGTTGAGTGACAGGTTTGCATTTTATCTGCTTCCTCAGCATCTTTCACAAATGAAGGGAGCTGGGTGCTGAGCTGTTTGAAGGTTTAGTCACTAACGCACATTTTTTTTAAAATTCATGTGTCTAGTTATGTCAACATTATGCTACCTAAGCAACTATCTTTCACAGTCTCAAGACACTCTATCAGCAAAGGTGCATAAACTCATATACAAGAAATGGACACTGCTTCTCATCAGTGCCTCAAGAGGTAAATCATTTAATTTAAAAAGCAATTCAAGATGATAGCTGTAAATGTTTTGGCGATGCTTATGTGGCAGGATAATGCTTAAAGAACTTGTTTAAATTTAACATTTACAGTGACTTAAGGTTACATACTTATGAGGAAGAAGTTCAAATTCAAGTTCACATTACAACTAAGTAGAAAAGTTGCAATTTTAACCAAATTTAATGATGCCAAAACTGATGCTTTCCCCACAACTCAGAATAATGCTCAAAAAGCAGCAGATTCTGCTCACTTTGCTAGACAAAGACTGTCTTAAAACTACACTTCTTCCTACTTTCAAATCTACATATTTAGGTATTTTTTAAGTGGTTGATGACGTTAATTCCCAGAGCAACCACATAAATCTCAGGCTTTACTCCCTTCCTATGGGTGAATACTTGTACTACCTGTATGTTTTCATTTTTAAAATTATTTTTATTTATTTATTTGCTAGGAGAGAGAGGAAGACAAAGGGAGGATGAGAGAGGGGGGAAAGAGAGAGAGAGGGGGAGAGAAAATTAGCTTGCCAGGACTTCTAGCCATTGCAGATGAACCCCAGATGTATGTGCCACACTGTATGTGTCTATACATATCTGTCTTCACATGGGAACTGAGGAATTGAAGCCAGACCATCAAGCTTTGCAATCGAACACCTTTAACCATTGAGCTATCTCTCCATCCCCTTCATTTCTTACACAACTAATCTCACATACATCCTAGAAATAGTATAAAAGTCTGGTTTTGCAACTGTGAAGTTTACCTTGCTTTTTCAAAATTTGACCTATCCACAATGCTCTGTATTCTATTAATAACATTATCATTTCTCACCACTCAGCATTTAGTAACATGGTGTTCACAACCTCGAAGTTTCTAATTACTTTAGTGAAAATTCAGATCTGCTTTTTTTCTTGCCAGTTCTCACTGACAAGATTATTTTTCAATTAAAGATATTTCTTTCTTACAAACTTTAACTTCTAATAAAACGACAACACACTAAATATTTCCTTGTGTTAAGCAAGAATTGTGGCTATTATTACAAGGGAAAATTGAATGCCATAATAATGGTATCAAAAATAGTGATGTGTCTTTAAAAATAGACATTTCTGAAATATATTCAAACATTCAATCATCTAGTCTTTTATTTCACTTCAGACCAGTGAAAATTTCCATATTAAGTGGTATAATTGAATTCATTAGTTTTTCCTTAAGCAAAGATTCTTATTATCACTGATGCGCAAATTGCTTTCACCCACTAATCCCCAATTTTAATTTGTTCATTTTTCATCTGCCAATTCAGTAAGTATTCCTTAGATGTCTAAGGCAGCTGCTTCTATCAGTTTTTCCACATTTTCTGCAAACTAAAATTTACCTTGACTTATAGTCTTAATTAATTAATGACTCCCTACTTATTGCACTTCTGAAACCATGAGGGTAGAAATGGTACAACTTTGTTCAATATTATGATTCATTACTTAATAAATTCACACAAGCTAGCAATTATATCAAAATATCTTCATATCTTAGATCAATTTGTTTGCATGCAGAGGTTTAGACACTCTTAGGATGTTTTTAGTTTTAGTTACAAATATAAAAACAGGTTCCCATGTACTGCAGAGCCACTTCCCCCTGTCTCAATACTATGGGATACTCTGTAAAATTAATGATGTGATTGTAATATACTATTATTAACTAAAGTTCATATATTACTTGAATCTCTGCAGATTTTCCCAGTATTATTTGGTGTTGTAAAATTTTATCAAAGGAACCCATTATATTGTGTTCCTTTAGGATCCACTTGTTTAGGACAATTTCTCAAACTTTGTAAATCAATTTCTAGTAGTGTTGTGCTGCTGATCCAATATTTTCTAGGATGTTCATCAGTTGTGATTTGCTTGGTGTTTTCTCATGTTGAAGCTGGGATTGTAGCCACATGAACAATGCCACATGGACAAGCTATCATCTTTATCACATCACATTAGAATGTAGCTCATTTGTAAAGTATCTCCACCATGAAGGTTGACATTTTGTTCTTTCCACCCTGTGCTGTGAAAGATCTCAACATAGCTCAAAATTTTAAATTCTGAAAGAGAATATATTTCTAATTGTTGTTTGGTTTTACTATATATTAACATGTTTTAAATATGTCTTCTTCATGTAAATCATTGAGTGAAGGAACCATTTGTAGAAAGTGAACTTCACCAAAGAAATCAGGAATAAATGGATTTTAATATGTGGATGCAAGTGAAAGCAAATACTTCTGAGAGCATTAATAACATACAACAACCTGTATTGAGTAGCATTCTTCTCAAAGATGGACAACTATTAGCTTCTGATTAATATTTAATTGAGTATTGATCTTAAAAATGAGATTTCATAAACTATTATAATAGACATTTATATAAAAAACAAATCATTTAGTATCATTATAATTCAGCAAAGAAGGCAAAACCAAAAGAATTCATGCCTCTATATTTGAGCAAATAACAAGTAAAGGAGGTTTATGGGATCACATTTTTCCTGTGGAGGTAATACACATGGAGAAATGTTACAAGATGGAGACTGACTCCATATAAGGAAGTACTGCCTGATATTAAGCTGTCAAGATTTCATTGCTGAATCCAGATCTGTGACTTCAAGCAACTGATGATTTCCAGCAGAGAACTGTCAGAAGGGATCTTTGCAGGAAGTATTTCTTCATTGGGTAGAAGATATACCCTTCCAATGAAATGGCTTAGGAAACTACAAATCAGTATGTTCTGAAAAATGAAGGTTGTCATATGTTATCAGTGCTCTCAGAAGTATTTGCTTTTGCTTGCAACCACATACTAAAATCCATTTATTCCTGATTTCTTTGACACATTTCACTTTCAACTAATGGTTCCTTAACTCAATGAGTCTTATGAAGATGATATATTTGAAAAACGTAATTGTTTTCAGGAACTTCACCATAAGAAGCAGAGATTTATGAGGGACATGGAAACATCTGTCTTGAGAAGTACTGCTACTTTCTGCCCAGTGCTGCTTAGCTCTAAGGGGACATTTACTCACAAATGGTGGATCCACAATGAAAGGCATCCATGAATCTCTGGCAGGTTACTGTACCGAGATGAGCTTTTCTCTCCTTCAGCTACTCAATTTTCCTTCAAACAACTGTTGATTGGGTGATGGGTTATTTTGATTAATGTTTGTTCAGAATGCACTGTCCTGAAACCACAGTTGGGAACACAGTGTGATCACAGTCTAGTCACATGCATCCTGCTGTTAGAGTGGTTCCCCCATCAGCCAGCATCTCCAAAATCACGTGTTCACAGTGGCACAGTCTTTTGTCATCTGGCCTCAGTTGTGACTCCAAGATAATTTTGCCTGTTAAGCACATTTTTTATTTATTCATTTTCAAGCAGAGAGATACAGAGAGAGAGGACAGAGAGAGAAAGAAAGAGAGAGAGCACACCAGGGCCACCACCTTCTGGGTCTGGCTTATGTGGGTCCTGGAAAATTGAACCCGGGGCCTTAGGCACTGGAGGCAAGTGCCTTACCCGCTGAGCCATCTCTCCAGCCCTAAGCACATTCTTAACAAGAGCAGGTTTTCTGCTTCACTGTTGTCATTCCTCCTTGGTCATTGTGGGTGGTTCTCTATGGCTTCTTGCTACATTTAATCAGTGACTGAGAACAGTAGACTCTGTTTCCCAACCCCAAAGACAGTTTTTATTATTCACTCAGACAGAACTCAACATTCGTGACAATATTTCTTATAACATCAATTAGCTGTCAATTAAAAGTCCAGAACCCTGGGATAAATGAATTGCTTTGATTTCAACTAATGAATAATTTAAAAGTTAAGTTGCTTCTGACATATGCAAGTGCATTTAATGGTTATTATAAAAATGCTTGCAGTGACTTCTACATTAAGTGAGAAAATGCAAGTGGGATTCCTTTGAAAATAAGAATGTGCTGTATTAGGAATCAGTACTCAAACAGGACAACAAACTTTGAATGAATGAATGAGTGTATACATGCATAAGTAAAAGAAAATGTGATACCTTGTCATTCTGAATGGATGCAGTCATTAGTGGGTATCATGGTTTGATCCAGGTTTCCCAAAAAAAACAAATGAGTGTGTTCTAGGTAATTGATCCTCAGCTGATGGCAATTTGGGTTTTAATAACCTGGATGGAGCTGTGTTTTGGGGGGAGGGATTTGGGGGTTACAAGCCAGCTTCCCCTTGCCAGTATTTAGCACATCTTCCTGCTACTATTTCCAGTGCTGTGGCAGAGGTGATGTCCACCCCTCTGCTCATGCCATCGTTTTCCCTGCCAGGATGGAGTCTCCCCTCGAGTCCATAAGCCAAATAAACCCATTCCTCCACAGGCTGATTTTGCTTAGGTTCTTTCTGTGCAGCAACTAGAAAGCTGACCACAACAGTGGGTCACACAGGAGGACACAGTCTAGATGCTGGCACAAAGCACCTTGACTAAGAGCAGCTGATGAGAGGAAAATTATTTTTTTGTTGTTATTATTGGCATAGTCTCAAGGGGAAGCTTTTTGATGGCAGGGGAAAGCATGGCATGAGCAGAGGCCATATATAGGTGGCCATATATATATATACATATACTATAGAGGCCATATATATGCATGTATTTGTATGTATACATATATATATTATAATCAGCTGGATGTCCTCCTCCGTGGGCAGTCTGGATCAGTCAATGGAGTAGGGGGTTATGGATATTCTAGGAGTCAGCCCAGTTCTACCCCCTTTGTATGTTGTTGTTGAGGGGGGCCATGTCTCTGTCTCTGGATATTCTCCTCCACCAAGGCTCTTACAATCTTTCTGCCCCCTCTTCCGCTCAGTTCTCTGAGTCATGGTGGGTGAGTATTAAGGCTGCTTTATTGCTAGGTCTTAGGGGCCTCTGTTGTTGTTCTTTACAGAATTCAGGTATTATTCCCTTATCAGAGACATAGTTAGCAAACATTTTCTTCCATTGTAAATTGCTTCTTTACTGTGCAGATTGTCTACTTTGCTGTGCAGAAGCTTGTAATTTTCACATGATTCTGTTGGGATTATTTCCTGCAGTTCCTATGGCCATTTCAGAACATCCTCAACTCTGCCTAGATCTTGAGGTATTTTCTCTATTTTTTTTCCTCTAGCCTTTTCAGAGTTTCCAGCCATATATTACATTTTATTTAGTTTTCTTTTATCCATTTTGACTGAATTCTGTGCAGTGTGAGGGATATGGATATCGTTTTGTTTTTCTACATGTGAAAATCCTAGTTTCTGAGCACTACTTGTTGAGAAGGTTATCTTTTTTCAATGTATGATTTTGATACTATTGTAAAGATGAGGTGGAATTACATGTGAGCATTTATTTCTTAGTCCTTTATTCAATTCCATTTTATTATTATTATTATTCCTCTGTAAGATAATTGGAGATCAGGAAGTGTGACACCTACACCATTTTTTCTTTCTACTTACGATTACAAAGATAATTTGATATCTTTTCTGCTTCCACATGAATTAAAAGATGATTCTTTTCTATTTGTGTTTACAAATGTCACTAGAGTTTTGATAGCAATTGCATATATCAATTGCTTTTGGTAAATTTTTCACAATATAAATTCTGGCAGTTCATAAAGATGGGAGGTATTTCTAGTGCCTTCTTCAACATTTTGGAGATTTCATTGTAATGGTCTTTCATCCCCATGGTTAGGTTTCTACCTGATTACTTTTTTGTTTATTAATGGTAGTATGAGTGGGGTGTTTTAACTGATTACTTTCTCAACAAGTTCGTTATTGGTAACATAGAAAAGCTACTCATTTTTGTATATTGATATAATCTGCTACTTTCTTTTAACGTGTTTATGTGATCTATAAATTTTCTGGTGGAGTCAGAGGGTCGGCTAAGTATAGAACCATGTTTTTTGCAAATAGTAAAAAATTGAATTATTCCTTTCTCTTTAATTTCTACAGATAAAACTTCCTCACCACATCCATGATTTAATAGGAAATTTCTAGTCTTTCTACTTTTTATTATGTTGGCTAAATTCCTTTTACATATGTATGTAGTTTTTGTTACCTTGAGACATGTTCCTTACATTTCTAGTTTCATCAGGAATTTTATCATGTTGAACTTTGAAGAAAGAGTTAGCTTCTATTGAGATGATCATGTGGTTTCTTTCCATAAAGCTATTTAATTGCTATATTACATTAATTAATTTGCATATGTTGAACCATTCTTGCAGCTTTGGAATGAAGCAGACTTGGTCAGGTTGTATGATTTTTTTAACATGTTAAATCAGGATTACAAATATCTTAAGATTTTTGCTTCAATGTCCAGCAAGGAAAGTGATCTAAATTTTTCATTTTTTTTTCTGTCATGTCTTTTTCCGATTTTCATGTCACAGTAATGCTGGCTTTTTGAAATGAGCTTGCTGGTGTTCCTCTTTTTTCTTGTCTGTAGAGTAATGTTTACACAGTTTTGTGATTACTTTTGTTATTGTTTCTAGTTTTAATGCATTATGATCTGATAAAAGAAATCACATTGATTCTTTTGTAGTTGCGAAGGCTTTCTTCCTGACTCTGAATTTAATCTATTCTAAAGAAGTTTCCATATATTGCTGAAAATAATGAGTATTCTGTACCTATTGCATGGACTATTCTGTAGATTTGTATTCATTGCATTTTGTGCATGGTATAGTTTAACTCTGAAGTTTTTATTTTGCAAATTGACTTTTATTTTGATAACTTATCTAAAGATGAGAGTAGGGTGTTGTTGAAGTCACCCACTTATGGGACCAATTGTGTCAAGAAATTGGGATTCAAAGAGGCTATATCATGATCAACATTTAAAAGGAAGTGATTGCAACCAGAAGAATAGAAAACTTCCAATGTTATCTACAATTGATAATTGAGCATGCAAGGGAAAAACCTGTGATATAACAATGAGAGTGAGGCATGCACTATGTACATGACCTATGAAGGAATATGAAGTTGGTGGCCCTGGCATTTTAGCCTTTTCTTGGTATATGTCTTTTCCAACTCACTAGGCATCTCTGATTCCCCAGAGTGCCTTTCTCCTTATAAACTGTCTCTGTTTCTGTTAGCTTACTATGTGTCTCTGTTATATTTCATTATTAAGTGACATATGAACCTAGAAACTTTACAATGTGAGCTCCTGAGTCTGTAGATATGTGCATATCCATGCACATTTCATCTAATACACTATCAGGTACAGGATTTCTACGAAGACTAAGAAAGTTTCTTGGGCCCAAAGTTTTAAAGCCAGGAGAGACTCATGGATCCAAAACAAAAGGGAGAGAGAAGCCTGATAACTCTGAGTAAGGGGGGAAAGAGATGTTAAGGGCCTCTAGGAAGGGGAGACTGAGAAGTTCATCATGAAGGAAGGGGGGTTTGAACATTCATTACTCAACAAGATTCACGCTTACAAGATGGGAAGGCATTCATTTTCAGGGTCTGGATTTTATGGTTATGTATTAGGATTACCTAACATCCCTGCAGAAAATACCTCATGGGAAATGATGTTTGGATAGTCATATCTCCATGTGGCTCGAAGATCTCATTCATCATCTAAGTGCTGGAGCAATTAGCCTTAGTCATTAATAGCAGATGAGAGTATTCTGGTCCTGGTCACACAAGTTGGGAGGGATGGAAGGAGGCAGCTATATTGAAATCTAATACACACTGCCATGTTATGCCTATTTTATGACATTTTATGCCTATTCATGTTTATGTTATAAAACTGGAAGCTCCAATGTTCATATATGGATATGTATTTATGATTTTATATCTTCTTGTTGTACTATTTCTTTCATTACTATGTAATTCAATTATTTTTTTGAACAATTTTCATTTGAAATTGTTTCTCAAAGACAAATCATTGTTGGATCTTGCTCTTTGATTCAGTCAGCAAGTCCTTGTATTTTATTTGGAGAGTTCAGGCCATTTCCAATTAATGTGATTGTTGTGAGACTTTATAGTTAACTCCTGTGTGGTTGGATTACTGGTGTTATTTTCCTTTAGCTGCTCTTACTATGAGGAGTTTATTGGCATACACTGTTGGGCATGATAGATTCTTTACTATATTTTCTCTGCTAATGAATTCTGCTCATGAATTGTGTTCTTTATGATGTTTTTGTGATTGAGATAGTTGTTCTTCCTCTCTATGTTTAGATTCTTTTAAATAACTTCTGCAGTGCTGGTTTGGTGACCATAAGTTATTTTACTTTGTGGTGGTCTTGAAATGTCCTTATTTCTCATCAATTTGAAAAAAATAGAAGTGCTGGTATAGCAATCTTGTTTGAAAGATGTGGTGGTCGTGGGTTGATATAGCTCATTCTATGCTTTCCTGTATTACAGGGCTTCTAGTGCAAGATCTGATATGTTTGCCAATTTAGGCAAACTGTCACTTTTCTAACCACCTTTAATATTATTTTTTTGTTAATTTTGAAAATTTGACTTTGATATGTCACGAGAAACTTATTTGGTCATGTCTTTTTGGGGCTCCAAATGCCTGTTGTGCCTTGATGTGTATGTCTTTATGCAGATTAGAGAAATATTCTGCTATTGTTTCATTAAATAGATTTGCTTTGCCTTCTACCCCATGAATCCTTAGACTTTTACACTTGGTCTCAATCATATCCCAGAATTCTTGGTATTTTTGGTCATGGTCTTTATTAATTTTTTAATAGATAATTGAATATAACATCATGTTGACCTGTCTTCCATCCTTGATATTCTTTCTTTTATTTGATTTTATCTGCTGATAATGAGTTCTACTTTCTTTCCAATTGTTCTTTCTTGACTAGCATATATTTGATACTTTTTCAGAATACCAATTTCCTTGAAAAAAATTTCCTCCATGGTTTTTGAATTTCTCATAAATGTTGCTAACCTTCTTATTTTCTTTTTAATTTAATTTATTTTATTTTAGTGTATGTGTGTGTGTGTAAGAGAGAAAGAGAGAGAGTGACAGTGTAAGAGAGAGATTATGGGCATGTGGTCATTGCAAACAAAGTCCATATGCATATGGCACTTTGTGCTTTAAGTGGGTATTGGAGAATTGAACCCAAGCTAGTGGTTTTGCAAACACATGACTTTAACTATCGTGCCAACTCCCCAGTACTCTTGTCTACTTTTCTAACTTTCTTATCTGGATCCTAAATTGATTTCCTTATGTTATTCTTCTGTTTGCTAATCTTCTATATGGATTTTATGTACTTAAAATAAGATTCTGAAATTTTTTCTAGTGCTTCAGCTATTTCATGATCTTTGGTTGCAGTTATTGAAGAATTATGAAGATTCAGAGGTGACATACTGGCTTCATTTCTCATATTTATTAGTATGTCTTTGTTGTGTTTGTACATCTGTTGAAATGATTGTGTCCTTCAGGCCTTTTCTTTTTCCCATCATTCTTGCTCATTTGATGTTCATGTCTTTTTTGTCCTCATTTGATTCGATAATTTCAACTACTAGTACTTAGAAGAAGATGAGCTGCAACAACAAAGACAATGTCTTCTCAAGTCTGATATTAAATATCACAAAATTACTTCTGAAGTTCAGTGACACCCCTTTAGTTCAGAAACAGAGAGGTGGGATTGTGTTAAGATGAATGAAGTTCAAGAAGATTGGGCAAAGGCAAAACAATGAGAGGAAAATATATAAGTTTAGAGGTTTGAAAAATAGTATAGAATATACTACATAAGAGGAAAAGTCATGAAAGCTTAAATCATAGAATAGTTTAACAATTAAAACACCAAAGTGAAAATTAAAAACAAACTGCAGTGTAATCAGCAACTTACTATCATCAGTTTTTCTTATACATTGGGCTGAACAGGTTCTCTCTACTGCCTTTCTGTTCTCTCATAGCTCATGCTGTAGGTGGACAGACATCCACTAGTCTCCATCTAAGTAAGAATATATTAGCCCCAAATACCTCCCCTGCTGTGTTAGTTCCTGAATATGGAGCAATGCTTTATCCAGGTTTCCCAATCCTTGCCCTCTCACACCCTGACCTCCACCAATTAGTCTTGTTTCCTGTTCATAAAGACCATGCCCACTTTGCGCTGTTTGTCGTCAGAGGGCAGAGGTTGGCATGCCTGTGTTTGCCTTGGCTGGTCAGCATTCTGCTCTCACTGGGACCTACACCTTTTCTATGCCAATCTTCCAAGGTTCTAGCCTGAGGAGATTGCGTGCATGAGTGTGTCAACTTCAGCTCACTTCTCCTATTCAGATGGACATTGGGTGTGTTATTTATGGAGAGGTTGGAAGGATTGGGAATCTGTGAAATTTTGGATATGTGGTGGTGCTAAATTTTCTGCTTTCCCTGACAGAACAGTTCGGTGAACGGGTTTCTCTGTGGGTTAGGTTCTTGCTTATACCCAGTCTGGGAGGAAAGGGGCACAGAGAATGGCAAGTCCCTTCCACGTCTGATCTCCCATCTGCTGCTACAGATGTTACCTCTGGATTTATTGTGCTTCTCTGGTGTGTTCTCAGGGGCTGACTTCTCTCTTATCCCTGCTACTCCATTTGCTGCTCTATATTTGGCTTTGATGTTTCTTTGTAAGCTTAATGGTCAATACTTCTGGGCTATTTTTCATCTATTTTCTCACTTTCTTCCATTAATGTGGCCCCCTGATGCCTTTCTATGACTGTTACCTAAGTCTTCAATCAAGGTTTTCCCTTAGATTCCCAGGGTCTTAGGAGAGAGCCACTTCTGCTAATTTCATGAAAGCAAACTTAAGTGCAGTGTTTGAATTTTTAATGAAATAATTTTTTATTCAAATTCATTTCCATTTATTCTCTTTTTAATAATTTACAATGATGAATTAATCCTTTTCCCAGATATTATCTGTGGCCCTGGGTGAGGATGTGGAGATCATCAAAGAGAACTGAGAGAAAGAAATGGCGGAAAGAATGTAAGAACCATGGTGGGGGAGAATATCCAGAGACATTGTCCCTGTCAGCAACAATACACAAAGGGGGAAGAAAAATTAAATAAAAGAAAATCTGGCTACCTCTGGTGCAGTTCATATTCCCCTACCCTATGAACAGATCCAGTATGCATACTAAGGAAGGACCCTAGTGGGTAGGGGACAGAAAGGAGGGAAATGGGGACACATTTACAAGATTTGCTCATACAATGTATATACTTATTCATAATAAAGATATTTTTAAAAAGAAGGGACCCTGCATGAAAGGAGGAAAGTAGAAGTAACAGAGCTAGGGTACTCTCCTTTAAATGGCAATCCTACAGAATCTGTCAGTTACATTTCTGGTTAAGAGATCACACCTCACCAAAAGCATGTGAATGAGTTGTGAGGAATCATTATCCCTCTAGTGAGATACTGTATTGTACCTCCAAGAGCCCCTCATCTATTCAGCTCCTCACAAACCCCACTGCTAAGCCTACTACAAGTACTAACACATAAAGTATAACTTCCTTTTTTAACTCTTCCTTGGATGTCGAGCTGCTTGAAGAACAGCCTCACACAGCTGCCACAAGAGAGACACAGCATGGACAGCTAGAAACTCCGAGAGGAACTCTACCTTCTACAGAAATGAATTAGATATAGACTTTAAGAGCCATAGTGGCAGTTAATATCCAGAGACATTGCCCCCCTCAACAAGAACACACAAAGGAAAACACTGGTCACTTCTTGTACAGTTCATAACCCCCTATCCCATGGGCTTGTCCAGCAATCCTACTGAGGAGGGTTCCTAGCGGGTTGGGGACAGGGAGGAGGGGAATGATGGTGTTATGGTTTGATCC
>PVHP010044648.1:0-13997 GCA_004024765.1 Zapus hudsonius | reverse complement strand
GGTCAGCCAGAGCCAGAGGGTAACCATACCTCAACGCCCCCCCCCCCAAAAAAAAATCTGAGAGGTCTAGCAGTTGAAGTTGACTTAAGACAACTTAGTTATTTGTATTTGTCATGGTTTGATCCAGGTGTCCCCACAAACAAATGAATGTGTTCTCAGTGATCAATGCTCAGCTGATGGTAGTTCAGGAATTTTTTTTAAATAAATTTTTTTATTGTCCACAATGAGTTACAACATTTAGTGGGCAAACAATGAGTTTTTATCCCCAATTCCCTACTGCCCTCCCCTCCCCCCTCCACTGGATAACCTCCTCCATGGGTCGTCTGGATCAGTCCTTGTGACAGGGGACCATGGATAGGCTAGTAATCAGCCAGGTTCTCCTGTCCGTACCTCTGGATAGTCTCCCCCACCACGGCTCTCACAATCTTTCCGCCCCCTCTTCCGCATAGTTCCCTGAGTTGTGGTGGATGAGTAATAAGTTTGCTTTAAGGTTGTGAGCTTAGGGGTCTTTGTGTCGAAAATCGTTGGTTTCTGTTCCACTGGCTAATCCTGTGCTGATTTAATGGCTGTGGCTGTGGGCCCCTTGTTCATCTCCTCTTTCTCTGCGGAGTTCCATTTGGATCCTCCATTGTATGACTGAGGTGGCCCCTCTCTTGCCAGAATCTCAGCTATCGGCCTACAGTCAGTTGGTAAGGTTAGATGAGCCCCAGCACTCTCGCTGCATCCTGAAAGATACAAACACAATCTCCATCGGAGAGTGAGATCGGTGTAGGTTAACAAATATACACAATTTTAGATCTAAAATAGTTCAGGAATTAAAACCTCACTAGAGCTGTGTTGTCAGGGGGCTTATGGGGGTTATAAGCCAGCTTCCCCTTGCCAGTATTTGGCACACCTTCCTGCCGCTGTTTCCAGTGCTGTGGCAGAGGTGATGTCCAGCCCTCTGCTCATGCCATTGTTTTCCCTGCCAGGATGGAGTCTCCCCTCGAGTCCATAAGCCAAATAAACCCATTCCTCCACAAGCTGCTTTTGTTTGGGTTCTTTCTGTGTAGCAACTAGAAAGCTGACCACAACAGTATTTAACTACAAAGATCAAAAGTTTAGAAAATATGGAGTAACAATAGATAGACAAAATAAAAATATTAAAATATTATAAGAAGGTCCTTAGGATAGAAAGGACATGATTCCTGCAAATTACTATCAAAAAGTTAAGAATAATAAGATACATAGTTCTGCACAACACACATATCACATATATATCATGTTACTCATACATATACATGTAAATAAGCACTATATATTACATAGAATTAAATGTTTGAAATATATATCACAGTCCTATTTTTATGCATATATTATGTAAATTATGCTGTTTTAGATAGTCATATAAGATGAATTATATGTCTGTGAATGTGGAGAAAAAGAAAACAAAAAAATACACATGTAGCAAAATATTAAGAGTAGTAAACTTACAAACGTGATATTATTTGAAAATGAAAGATTAATGGATTTTAGTGATATACCTTCAGGGGTTTTAAATGCATAAAACACATCATTTTCTGCCAATCCAGGGTCATCATTTAGCATCCTCAGCAAGGCTTCGCTACATCAGCATAATATAAACACTTTGCCATGACCTTTGTATACCGTCCTAAGGCTGTAAGTAAGCGATCTCCTTCCTGCAGAACTTGAAGGTTGCTTCCAAGTTTTCTCAGATAAAAATAACATCTCCACAGGTGTTCCTGGCCACATGATCTTCAGTCATATCTGGACAAATCCCTGTGCTGAAATGCAGCCCCACCTTAAAGGTAGAGAACACCTTGGGGTGCTGCTTTGCAGTTGCTCCCAGCAGCCCAGGTTGGAGAGCAGGTCCTCTGTGGCCTTGGAGGGTGCTACGTTCTGTGCATCTGTCTGTAGATTCCCTCCACCCCCATCATCTTCTCTGCTCATCTCCACACCCAGGCCAGCTGCCCTCCAGGGTGAGTGTAGATCTGAGAAGTCGAGGGTAGTGAGGGTTGGGAGAAGACATCCTCTAAAATGGCACCAACGAATGGGTGGTGGCCCACATTGTCAAGCCACATGACACCCGTGCTTTCAGTGAAGGTTTTCTTTGAAACCTCTTCAAAAGCAGGAGACCTCGTAGGTTTGTCTTTCCTTAACTTCCAGTACACTTAGCTGTCATCCACCTACATTTCTTCTGTGAAGAGCCTGAGCATGTCATGTCCTTGGGCTATTTTTCTATTGGACTTTTTTTCCTTCCTCGAGTATAAAGGACCTTACTCATTGTCATATAGATCCAACTATTTGTCCCATTTTCCACCTTTGCCTTAATTGTGTTTACAGTGTTTTGACACTCAGCAACGGCAGCCCATTCTGTCTGTTACTGGGTGATTTCTAAGAAGAAAATAATATCTCACAGTTTTAGAGGCTGGGCAGTCACCGGCAGATTTGGTGTCTGGTAAGGCTGGCTCTCTGCTTCATGGATGGAGCTCCTGGTTACATCTTCATATGGTGAAGAAGAGGCCCTCAGGCCTCTGTCCTAAGGTCACTAAAGCTGTTCATGAGAACTCTGCTGCAAAATTTTATTGTGTCCTAAAACCCCACCCCATCCCACTGGAAATGAAATCTCATCATAGGAATTTGGGGTGAGGGACACCTTCAGACCAGAGCGAGTAGTTTCTCAACTTTTTATAATCAGATCTGAGTTTGATCTTTGTTCCTCAGAGGTACCTCTTTCCTTCATCCTTTCTTCTTTCTACTAGAGCTTAACATTTGTTAAAAAAACAAACAAACAAACAAAACCCCAGCTTCTTTCATGAGGATGCTTTTCCTTCCATATTCTTATCAATTATGTATCTTCTGAGTCACTTTGCATTTTGTCCTGCTCTGCCCCCAGACAGTTCAGGCACTCTCCAGAGACACCCTCCCCTTAACTGGGAGGTGTCTAGCTAGAGCTAAAACCTAGATGCTAAAACTGATTGGCTAGGTATAGACCAAACCACCTGTCTCCCTGCCCATCTAGGGCAGAAAATACTGACTGAAGAGTTAATCCACTCTCTCTTCCTCACATGGCAGGCCAACAGAAGGACCTCTGAAATTCCAGAGCTTGGGTAAGGCCTCCCACCACAGCCATGGGGGGCTCAGGGCTCTTTCCCACGTGAACCTTTCCTTCTCATGATGGGAGCCCTCTGATATCTTTCCTTTTTCTGCTTGTTTGACAGACCAGCAGAGATTTTGCTAAAACCTCTCCCACGTGTTCTCCCCACACTGGTGGCTGGAGAACTCTGTAACTCCCCATGTTCCCTTAAATAATAAAGTCTCCCACTATACCTTAATATCTTGTTGTCTATGATCTTAATTCTTGAACTTTGTAGACAAGAATTTGGGTACTCCTTAAATTTTGGGGTGCATTGGGATTTTAGCTGGGCATTATCTAAATTCTAACCCCAGCTCACCCGCTACACCCCTTTGAGTATGAGTAGACGAAGCTAGCACATTGCACCAAGAAGACCCAATCCACAGAGCTTGTTGGCCCAAATGAAGTATAATCAAAATGCTCTCTAGTCTATGACTTGAACATCATTTTAAGGCTGACAATGAAAATTCCAGAAGCAATGTCCTCCATGGTGCTTTCTCAAAGGAGCTGGCTAACTGAATTCAATCCCATCTGGGAGCTGTCCCTCCCATGACATTCCCCAGCTGGAAGGGGGATGAGTTTTCTTCTCTGGAGCCGGTAGCCTTATGACTGGTTAAAATCAGGACCCAAGTAAGTGTCTTCCTCTCACCTCATCAGAGATTTGAACTATGGTGTGACCTTCTAATGTTGACAAATTCTGAAATTCTTTCAGCTGATAATGCAGCTTTAGTCTACAAAGAGCGAAGCCAGAGCTTCCTGAAGCTGGTGTGAACAGACTAGGGATCAAGAGCGCATTGTCTCTGCCGATCTTCCCATGGTGTTCTTGGTCAGGGACATGGGAAGGAAGAACATCATTCGGGTGGCCTCTGTGTGGCTCCAGGGCTCAAGATCTCACTTTAGAAAGGGAAGCAGAAAAACATTTATGAATTCTGAAAACACCACCAACACCATGCCCCGGGCCTGCTCAACTTGCAGAAACATTCTTGGTTTGGAAATCTTGCTTTTTGGACAGAATTACTGATGGTGTGGACTCAGGTCAGGTGGCCATAGACTCTCTTGATCATTACAACCCCACCTCTGTAAAACTGCCTCTTTCCACATACACCAAACCAAAGAGGGCTGGAGATTTTCACTGAAGTTTCTGGAGAGATGGTTCAATGGTTAAAGGCACTTGCTTGAAAGTCTGACAGCCTGGGTTTGATTCCCTAGTACCCAGGTAAAGCCAGATGCATGCAGTGTACATGTGTCTGGAGTTTATTTGCAGGGGCAAGAGGCCCAGGAGTGGCCATTCTCATTCTGTCTGCTTGCAAATTAATTTTAAAAAAGTGATAACCACTGTGTGCATTGCAGATTTTGATTTTGAGATTGCAATTTTAGAAGTCAATATTTTATGGGTTATGGACAACCTGTGTGCTTAAGGAAATGCAGGTCTTCTGCAGAAGGAAGGCACAGCTTTGAGTCTTTGTAGCACAATGCTCTTGTGACCTACATTTGATGATACTCTTCTGGAAAGTTCTTTCACTGATGACGGGTGGACAGCTCAGACCTCTGGCAGTTGTTTCTGCCCCCTGGGCTCAATTGCTTCTAATGTCTCCTTTCCTTACACAGTACATGTGCCCTTCACATCCCTGTGCACTGTCAACGCCAGCGTGTGGACCAAGATACGTGAGCCGCATTTGTTCATATGTACCACGTACATGCAAGGAGCTTTCCCACCCTACCTCATATTCAAATGTTGAGGTGATTTCTGGTTAGGATTCTTTTTTTTTTCCTGAGGTAGGGTCTCACTCTAGCCCAAACTGACCTGGAATTCACTATGTAGTCTTCAGGGTAACTTCAAACTCCCGGTGATCCTCCTACCACTGCCTCCCAAGTGCTGGGATTAAAGGCGTGTGTTGACATGCCTTTTAGAATTTTAAAAGTATATTTTTTGCCCCAGTGATTTTGACTTTGGAAAGATAACTTGAGAAATGCTTGCTTTCTCAGAGTGAGAACAGAGGAAGAGCAAACGGTTGGGGCTGTAACAGAAAAATCAAGCCTTATTAGCTGGTGGCATTCAACTGAGATGCTTTGATACCTCTGGGTGCTAGTCTCTTGGAGAACACCCTACCCCTGGTGGTTTGAGTCAAGTTGAAATATCACACTATTCTATGATTCCCACATGATAAAGGTAGAGAGAAACCAGGATGTAATCTAGAAGAGACCCCCCTCCCACTGTGACATTGGACAGGAGCATGCTTCAGTGTGTTCTAGTAGGTTCCAAGTCCTTCCATGGAGCGCATATAGAGAGAAGGAAGTTCCTGGATCCCTCAGCTTGTAGGGGAAGGTAGCAAAGAGGTACTGTTTGCCAGACTTGCTAGAGAGGATGGCAGTGTGAAAAATGTTCTTCTGTAGTTAAGAATCCAGAGCCAACCACAGAGGCCAGGGGTTGATGGGAGTCATCATGTCCCTCAGGGGGTACACACACCATTCCTCAAGGGTATATACACCATCCCTCAGGGGGTACATATACCATCCCTCAAGGGTATATACACCATCCCTCAGGGGGTGCATGCAGCATTCCTCAGGGGGTGCATGCAGCATTCCTCAGGGGATGCATACTCCATCCATCATGGGTACATACACCACCCCTTAGGGGTACATACACCATTCTTCAGGGGGTACATATACCATTCTTCAGGGGTATATACACCATCCCTCAGGATGTACACATACCCTCCCTCATGGGTACATACACCATCCCTCAGGGTTACATACACCATTTCTCAGGGGGTACATAAACCATCCTTCAGGGTTACATACACCATCCCTCAGGGGGTACATACATCATCCCTCAGGAGTACACACCATCCCTCAGGGTGTACACATACCCTTTCTCATGGGTATATACACCATCCCTCTGGGTACAAACCATCCCTCAGGGGTACATACATCATCCTCAGGGGTAAATACACCATCCCTCAGTGGGTACATACCCATCCCTAAGGGGCTCAAACACCATCCCTCAGGGGGTACATACACTACCCCTCAGGGGTACATGCATCATCCCTCAGGGTGTATATACACCATCCCTCAGGATCAACACACAGCCTCCTTCAGGGGATACACACACCATCCCTCAGGGGGTATATACACCATCCCTCAGGGGGTACATACACCATCCTTCAGGGGTACATACACCACCCCTCAGGGGTATACATACCATCCCTCAGGGGTACATACACCATCCCTCAGGGGTACACCACATCCCTCAGGATGTACACATACTCTCCCTCAGGGGGTACACATACCATCCTTCGGGAGTGCACACCATTGCTGCAAATACATATGCAGAGCCTCATCAATAAGAAGCCATCATCCTGAAACTCTGGGACTTTACCTGCTCTAGACTTGAGTGGCAGATGCCAGCAGAATGGGCAAGGAACACACTGCGACACAGGAAGGGTCCTGCATTAGCTCAGGCTCCCATAA
The DNA here is from genome assembly GCA_004024765.1 of Zapus hudsonius. NCBI lineage: Eukaryota > Metazoa > Chordata > Mammalia > Rodentia > Dipodidae > Zapus > Zapus hudsonius. The sequence goes on along the minus strand of PVHP010044648.1, from coordinate 7,390 downwards.
CAGAAAACAAGCCTGGGCACTTATGAGACTTTGAATGAAAAGTCCTCCATAGGCTGGGGCAGACCTTGAGGATGATTAGTCCAACCTACTAGGTGCTCACTAGTTAGCTCACTCTGGCTGCTACCTTTCAGCTGATATGACAAGATGTGATGACCAGCTCTTCTTCCATGCTTTTTCTACCATGATGCAACTTCCCCTTGAAGCTGTAAGCCTGAAATAAACCCCGTCCTCCCATAAGCTGCTTCCTGTTGGGTCTTTTGTCTTATGAAAAGAAAGTAACTGCTACAGAGAAACAGCAGCATCTATTTCTCATAATTCTGGAGGTCAAGTCTAAGATTGAGGCGCCAAGAGGTTGGTTCCATTCTGAGCTCCTCTCTCTTGGGCATGGGATTCCATCGTTTCTGTGGGTGCCCGGTTTCTTCTTCTATCCTCTCAAGGAGAAAGACTGAGCTCCCTGGCATCTTTTTATAAATCCTATGGATTGAGGCTCTACCCTCTGACCTCAGCTACCCTCAATTGCTTTCTTGGAAACCCATCGCATACAGCCACACGGAGGATTGTGATAGGGATTGTATGAATAACAACATCCAGCCCGTAGTAGGTCCATTGCTGCCCAGGGAACCCAGAAGCAGACCCATTCACCCAGCAGACCCATCCTAGCCCGGAGGCCATCTTGGAGAGGATATAGGCAATAATACAATGGGAAAGATGGAACATGAACCTAGGCAGGCCGCCATGTCTGTGGGACTATTCCATTCTAAAGAGAAAAAGGTGCTGACGTGCTCATAGTTCCCCTGCTGTGTAGTGGTGTGGAAGCTTCTAGAACAGAAAGGTCAGGAATGGAACATAAAGTAGCTATTATTTATTTGCATGTGTTGAGGATTCTAAGACTAACCAGGAGTTTGTAATGCACAGGGCACATCGCTGGATGCCATTAGCATTTAACAAAATGTTTACTATTTTTGTACACGCAGGCATGCAGTATGGGTGGCGTGTGTCGTGTATGTATGTGTGAAGAACATCAGGTGTCCTTTCTCCATCTCTGAGCCATGTGTTCCCTCGAGACAGAGTCTCTCACTGATTCTCAAGTCTCCACTGTCCAGAGGACTGAGGTTACAGGTGTGTGGCCAGCTGTTGAGGTGGGTGCTAGGGAATCAAACTCATGCTTGTATGATGGGTTTTTATAACTACTGAGCCATCTCTACAGCCCCCCATAATGTTTCTCTAAGACATCACTGTTAAAGACATTTGACATGCACGCTTGGGTAGAGATAGCAGTCTTCCGTGTGGGTTCTGTCCTGTTTAGAATGGATCATTATCTATGAGTAAGAAGTCCTTTATGAGCTGGTGGTGATGGTGTGAGAATTAGACTTGGAGCACCTGAACTTGAAACAATGCTTCGGCAGAGACACGTCTCTCCTAAACCCATTCCTCCAGTTTAGAAACAGAGACAGCCACACACCCTAGCTAATAAGTATTCAAAGATACTTGTTATTCATTGTTAAGAGTCAGGCTGAGCCTTGCTAATGAAATGTCACAGGCTACCAAAAAAAAAAAATCCTTAGAAAGAGCATTATGAGTTACTGTGTCATTTTGATTTAACAAACATTTCAGCTGAAAGCAAGGCCTGGGATTAGATTACATTTATAATTAGTCAGCACACAGTAATTAAATCTGGCCTAACTAGCCTTCAGGTATATTTTTAAATAAAACTCTATGTGTACCCAAAAAACTTTTAATATGCAGCATACACTTGGCCACATTAATCCCTGTGGTGACTGTGGAATTGTCTCAGTCAGGAGGCGTTGCAGTGGACATAACATGGAAGTGTGGGTTTATAGCTGAATAAATCCACAGTGACGGAAGGTTTGTCATTTGTCCCTCACTGACGTCACTGGACAGCTAAGCCTGCAGCCCGCCACCTTGGAAGAAAGGATATTACCCATCCTATGTCATCAACATGGGTGACAGGCTGTCGTGTCATTTCCCTGATGTCATTTTGCAGCTGCTGGAGGAAGCAGGAAGAACACCATTCGTTTTGGAGATTGTTTAATAAAAAATGATTGATAGACTTTGTTTCTTTTTTTCCTCCTCAGCCACTGAATTTTTCTACTTTCATTTATCTCCCCTTTTCTCTTTAAGCTTTGCTAAGAATAACATGGTATTCTTTTAAGATGTTCTGGGCAAATCGGATCTCTTCATCCCTGGTTTCCTCTGAAGTCTGCCATCTTTGTGATGGCTTTGTGGCCAGGCAAGTGATATCCAGAATGAACCATCTCAGAGAGGCAAGGGAAAAATGGAAGAATTTTAATGTCCTTTCTCCTCCCCTGCCTACACCCCTGGTGATGACTCAGACAGTCTCCTGAGATCTGGGGATCAGAACTATGCTGGAAGAGACCCTATATAAACTAGAAGAAGAGGCCTGGGCCCTTACAGAGACTTGCCAACACTGTCACTATTGGTTCTATGTGAAGGTGACACCTGCCTGAGAGCAGGAGCCTGACACTCCCAGGTGAGTTGCTGGAGCATGTGGGGGAGGGGCTCCCCTGAGTCTCTACCTTGAGTCTCTAGGAGCTAGTGGGGGGGGGGTGTTTCTCTGGAGGAACAGAATCCATACAATCAATTTGTATTATAAAGGGGATTTATTAGTTACAGCAATCCAACAGTAACTGTCTGCAGGCTTGAGAGTCAGGAACTGGTCACTGTTTCATCCATGAGGCTGGATGCCTCAGTGGTCCCAATCCAGCCCTGAGGGCCAGGAGGATTCCTGAGAGCCACTGACCTTCAATGCACAAGGGAAGGCTGGTGACACTTGATACCAAAGCCAATGAAAGATAGTGCAAACAGGGTAGATAAGGTCAGCCAGGCGAAAAACACTCAGCATCTAGAAGCAGGGGCATCCATGCAATGTCCCAGGAGCCTGGGACAGAGAAGAGAAGGCTAGAGGGATTTCTAAGACACTCAGACCCAGCAGCGGATGGCCGGTGCCAGGGACAGCCAACTTCAAAGGTTTCCATAGAGCTACACATTTGTGGGCAATTATCAAATATGCATGAAAGTACAGATTCAAGGAACCCTATCGGGGGAACCATCTGCTGATGGACTTCTTTTAATCACTTTACAGATCAGTTCTTTTGCCTGGAGTGGGCATGCTAACCCCAGAGAGAAGCATTTTTTTGACTACATTCTTGTTTCCTTGAACCAGAACTCACATGTACCAGAGATCAGATCACCCTCCTTGGGTGGCCACATCCTGTCCCGTTCCCCACCTCTTGTCACTGAGCATCTAATATGTCTCATACTCAGCCTGTGAGCCACAGGATGCACGCAGAGGCTCTCTCTTGTCTGTAAGTGCTGCAGAGAATTTTCCTTTGCTCCCTCCTTATTGGCTGTTTCACAAATAGTTCTCTCAGACAGCCTTGCTCATCTGAGCAAGCATTTGCTGACTCATGCATTGAGCTCAGACCTTCCAGGAAGTTGGGTTGGCAACCGATATTGGCTGAAGAGCCAAGACAATTGTTCCCCATTATTCCATGTGCAGCTGGTGGGGGGGGGAGCACACGTCACCAAAATAGGAATTTCTCCTTCAGCATGAAGTCATGGGGACCACAGTGAGACAGCCTGGCCCTCTTACCACCTGGACATCTCCAAGGATTCCAAAGGAATTTCCCAGCAGTCTTTCCTTAACCCCTGCTGCCCTATGGAAAATGGTTTCCAGGCTGGACCCAAATGCACTCAGATGTCAACAAACCAACACCACAACAGAATTTGCTTAAACGTTACAATGGCAAAAATCTACTTAGAATTTTGAAAATCCCTCAAAGTCTTTCCTGAAATCTGATTTTAATAAAACCATCCAGCAAAATGGTGGACAATTCCTGAGAGGAAAAAGGCTGTTTTGTCTCTGCAGGCCCTGATTTCCATATTTATTATGACATTATTAAATTATTATATTTCTTTCATTACCTTTTTACAATAGAAAAGAAACGCAGGGTATCAAAGATTCACTTGTCAACATTAAAAACCATTTACAACAATAGGAAAATAAAGTCAATGGAAAAACAAAATTGAATTTCTAGCCTTTGTCTGAAGCTGGCTGTCCAGAGGGCAGAAGGAGCTCAGACCAGACCTCATCATGTATTCCTTCCCAACCCCCTGACTCAAGCACATTCACAAAGATCCATCCCTGGAAACACATTATTCAATGGTGTTTAATCTCAAGTTGACTTCTTTAAATTTTGGGATTTGGCCACAATTTGCAATGAAGATAAACTTTATTTTCTGAAAGCTGGTTTAGAATGCTAGTTCACATAATACCGCTTCTTGAAAAGTTTTGTAAGGACTTAGAATTTAGATAACGCCCAGCAAAAATTCCAGTGCACCTCAAAATTTAAGGAGTACCTGAATTCTTGTCTACAAAGTTAAAGAATTAAAATCCTAGACAACCAAAGTTTAAGGTATAGTGGGAGACTTTAAGGAAGACTGGGAGTTACAAGAGTTCTCCAGCCACCAGGGTGGAGAGAACACAGAGGTTTTAGCCAAAATCTATGCTGTTTAAGTAAACAGGCAGGAAAGAGAAAGATAATAGAGGGCTCCATCATGAGAAAAAGTGTCACTGCCCACTGCCCGCGGGGGCAATGATAAAACACACACACACACACACACACACACACACACACACACACACACACATATACCGCGTATGGGTGGAAGAATGCGCATTCTGTCTTTATTGCTCTCTTTCAGATCTCATTGCTCATACCCCATACCTGTTCTCATTCCTCATTGCTCATATCTCTTCATCCATCCCCTGCAGATATACTATAGAATATATAGAGAATATTAGAGAGAGAGAGCTCCTTGCCAATCAGGGAGCTATTTATTGGTCTATGACAAGAACCTGTGAGCATGATGTGCAAATAGCCTAATCAGGACTACCTCCTGAAACTCATTAAGCCAAGCCCCTCTTGGCAGGCTGTCAGGTGCCGTCCAAGACTAAGCCAGGGTGTGCCTCCAAAGGCCCCCAAAAGCTTTCGCCCCTGACAAAAAAGGTTCATGTGGGGAGATCTTGAGTCCTGGAAAATGAGGAGCCCTTCTTCTAGGATGCCATGTAGAAGAGACTGGCCTTTGTTTTAGGGAAGTTTTTAAAACTTCCCCCAGGTAAGTCAGAGAGACAGCTGATTGGTCTATACCTGATCAATCAGTTTTAGCATCTAGGTTTGAGCTCTGACTAAAGACACCTCCCACTCAAGGGGAGAGGGTCTATGGAGCTTGTCTGAAACTCTCACAGTATCATGGAACATTCTAGAAGTTGTTGGGCCTTAAATTTGAATGGATGCTTTGGAACCTCTCTGGAGATACTAAAGAAAAATAAGGACAGGCATGTCAGGATCTTTGTCTAAGAAAGCTGTCTTTAACTATCATAGATTTGGATTTAAATGATACATAGGTAGTCACCCAGAAGAGACCCTCATAGCCCAAGAAATCAGGAACCACCCTGAAAGGCACCTTGCTGTGCTGCCAAAAAGGCTCTTCAAGTGAGTTAGACAAGTTTATGAGGAGCTGGGCTTGGTGGCACACACCTGTGGCCCCATCACTTGGGAGGTGGAATCAGAAGGATTGGGAATTTAAGGCCAGCCTCAGCTATAGAGTGCGTTTGAAGCCAGCCTGGGCTCCATGACATCCTCTTGAAACAGCCCCTGGTAATTTAACGTAAGAAAAGCCATCTTGGCGTCTCAAACAGGCCCTACAAGATTAAAGACTAACATGTGGCAGAACTCTCAATGGGCAAGAACGACTCCATCTTGATATTCTGTGTGACCTCTTGCATCCAGAGGAGACTAGACCTGTTTTAAGGAATGAAATGTCACTTACCAGACCCCCCCTCTTATCATCAACTGCCAGAGGAGATCTCGAGAAGTTCCTGCTCTTCTGAAATTAACTCTCACCTTTGTAAGATTGTAATTACTAAACTATGAAGTTGTAAAACAGAAATCGTATGGTTTTTCTGTATAAATATGGGCCTTGTGCACAAGCTCGGGACTGCACTTAGGATCCTAAATCCTGGGTGTAGTCACCAGCTGGCTAATAAATACCCTTCCTAATGCCATTGTGGTGTCCCAGTGGTCCCCTGGGATCCCTCAATGGTTACACTATCATACATTCTCTCTCTCTCTCTCTCTCTCTCTCTCTCTCTCTCTCTCTCTCTCTCTCTCAAAAAAAGTCATCCAAAGCTTCCTGCTGGTTAGGTGACTGCCTTCAGCTGCAGCCTTGGAAGAAGTCAATCCTCAGCCCCTCAACAAGCAGCTCCTGGCCCTGCGCCCCTCCCACCTTCACTCATGCCAAGGAAGACACAGTGTGCTTGCTTTGGGCCAGGTAACCGACCACACACTCCATCACATCCACTTACTCTGTTTCCATAGCAACCCCATGAAGAAAACACTTTGCATCTGGCAGCTGAGGAAACTGAGGCAGGCTAAAGAACTGATGTGCTGGGTTTTTTTAAACATACAAAACGAGACCATCTATTTTTTCTGTACTAAAAAGGTGTCTAACAGACACAACTATAATCAAAATGTGGTTAAATGTACAATAAAGCCATTATAATTTTTAGTTCTTTTGAAGGTCAATTCTGCCCATATCCCCTCATTTCTATTTCTTTTGTAACGTTTTGTTAACAGCCTCTGTAGGTATAGACAATACACCATGATGATAATCCCCTCCCCCACCCTCCTTTTCCCCTTCTGGAAACTTCACCCCCTCCACTAAATGACCCCCTTCTTCTTTCCAACTAGACTCTCTTCCATTTTGATGGCATCATTTTCCCTCTCCTATTGTGCAGGTCCTGTGTAGGTAGCATCAGCCACTTTGAGGTCATGAGTGCCACCATGCCAGGTTTTGGTTATATCCTTCCCCTTGCTTCCAAATGTTCTTGCCTGCTCTTTTCAAATGGATCCAAGCCCTTTGTCTAATTCCTCTGGCTGCAGGCACAAAGTCAGTTGTGTCAGTAGCGGCAGCAGTGGTGATGGTGGTAGTGTGTGTGTGTGGGGGGGGTGCTTGCTCAGCAGGCTCTGAGCCAGGCCCAGGGGTGCTCACACACATGGGGTACCCTATGATGACACTGTCACCCAGGGCCTACCAGGAGCCCACTCCCGGTGCATGCCAGAGGGCAAGTTTCCAGCAAATTCCTGAGAATGGATTTCAGGCAGATTCAAATATCTCTGTCACCTGCCGAGCCATTACCTAAACCCTGCTCAGCCAGGGCTGGAGGGGAGACACTCTTCCTAGGTTTTTTTTCTCATCTATACCTGAGTTCTTTAGGGCCATCTTCCCTTCTTAACCAATCCTCTGATTAGCAGTGTTAAATATTCTCATGTTATTGTGCTCTCTC